>JASANB010004942.1:0-18477 GCA_030248155.1 Sabatieria punctata | reverse complement strand
GTTGGGCACGGTGCTCGGTGTGCGGCTGATTAAGAGCCGGTTTATATAAGAGTCGACTCTTCCCGGACAAATCTCAACTTTTTGTCTCCGATTTGGCTGAAATTTCATATTTTGGTTTAATTTGACCTAAAAAGACATTTTATCACCTTCCCGGCCATTTTTGAGAGGGTCACTTTTTCGACCCTCTCTCAGATTTCGAGTCATAACTCGGGACCAAATGATCGTAGGAACTTGCGAAATGTATATTTAGAATCAGAAAATTATTCTCTTTCAAATGATGCCCTACTCGACTAGATTTCTGACAAAATTTTTTTTTCGAATCCTTTCCGGGCCCGATTTGACCCCCGCACCGTCAATAGTTCAACTGTTTTATTTCATGGAAATGTAGCGCTATGTTTTTGCTTCAGATTAAACAAAAAAAATCGAAAAAAAAAATGTACGTCAAATCGAGTTTTTGGGCCTTGAAAGCTGAAAATCAAAAAAATTTTCCTTATAATGGGTTGCACACTATAAACAACACAACTTGCTCAGTTTTGAATCGAATTCGAAGATCTTTGGCACACATATTGTACTGTTCATCTTGCACATAGCGGACAAACCTGGTCCTGGTTGCCGCTGTTTTATGCTTATTTTGTTTATCATTTTCAGTTTCGCAAACAATTTCTCGGTTTCATTTGATGTTTCCCATGATGGGCATCCGAATTGTCTTTTTGAAAGGAATTAGAGCTGGAAATCGGGTCTGCCCAACCCAAGTAATGCCTAAGTGATGGATAGTTGGAAACTTTTGCATTGAATAAACGTTCTGCTTACTTGGTACTTGCAAGACATAAGCATCAATTAGCATTGTGCACTATATCGAATATTTGCAGAGACTGCTTAGACTCTGTTACTCTCTTGTTATTTGTTTTCTCCTTCAGCAATGCCATGTAAGATTTGCGTAAGTGTGCATGTGAACAGACTAAAATAAACATTATTGATCCTGGCCGCTGTGGGATGGTGACTGTAAAACTCGTCATCTCGACTCAACTATTGACGTATGTACATATGCAAGCTATACATAGTTTGTTCAAAAAATATGCGACCTGGCGATTTTTTGCAAATAACTTTTTGGAGACCTCGGGGCGACTTGAGCCTTATATTACGTATAACCAAAATTGTAGACAATGTCGAGCTCCAGCCTGAGGTAAATCCTAATCTGCGCTACGGTTGCTCCGAACACTAATTTGCGCAACGTCAAAAAATGAGCTTTTTTCCTAATTGCGATGAAATTTAGATGACTATAGAATTCGATTCTTGAGTCCTTGGCGACTCCAATGATGCTTCCATGACATGTCTAGGCCAAACCGATCTGGAGATATGGCTGGTCAAAGCATCGAAAAATCGTGAAAAATGGCGTTTTTTGAAAATTTTACAAAATAGAGGGGAAACTAGGCAGACTGACGGATTTGGGTGGAACTTCCTGAATCCCTCCTCACTGGCCCATACCCCCCACAGCCGACCATAGCCCCATCGCCCACCCCGCCCATAAAATTTTCGCTTATTTAAGGCAAAATAGGCGTTTTTTGGACTTTTTTGGAACCTGTGTCAGAATCGATTCCGGCGGTCAAGAATACCCCATTCAGGAAGTTTCACCCAAATCCATCAGTCTGCCTATGTTTCCCATCTATTTTGTGAAACTTTCAAAAAACGCCATTTTTCACGATTTTTCGATGCTTTGACCAGCCATATCTCCAGATCGGTTTGGCCTAGACACGTCATGAAAGCATCAATGGAGTCACCAAGAACTCAAGAATCGAATTCTATAGTCATCTAAATTTCATCGCAATTAGGAAAAAAGCTCATTTTTTGACCTTGCGCAAATTAGTGTTCAGAGCAAACGTAGCGCAGATTAGGATTTACGTCAGGCTGGAGCTCGACGTTGTCTACAATTTTGGTTATAAGGCTCAAGTCGCCCTGAGGTCTCCAAAAAAGATATTTGCAAAAAATCGCCAGGCCCCATATTTTTTTAACAAACTATAGCTTGCATATGTACATACGTCAATAGTTGAGTCGAGATGACGAGTTTTACAGTCACCATCCCACAGCGGCCAGGATCAATAATGTTTATTTTAGTCTGTTCAGTCTGAAGGAGAAAACAAATAACAAGAGAGTAACAGAGTCTAAGCAGTCTCTGTACAATAAATATTCGTTATAGTGCACAATGCTAATTGATGCTTATTTCTTGTAAGTACCAAGTAAGCAGAATGTTTATTCAATGCAAACGTTTCCAACTATCCATCACTTAGGCATTGCTTGGGTTGGGCAGGCCCGATTTCCAGCTCTAATTCCTTTCAAAAAGACAATTCGGACGCCCATCATGGGAAACATCAAATGAAACCGAGAATTTGTTTGCGAAACTGAAAATGATAAACAAAATAAGCACAAAACAGCGGCAACCAGGACCAGGTTTGTGCGCTATGTGCAAGATGAACAGTACAATACGTGTGCCAAAGATCTTCGAATTCGATTCAAAACTGACCAAGTTGTGTTGTTTATAGTGTGCAACCCATTATAAGGAAAATTTTTTTGATTTTCAACTTTCAAGGCCCAAAAACTCGATTTGACGTACATTTTTTTTTCGATTTTTTTTGTTTAATCTGAAGCAAAAACATAGCGCTACATTTCCATGAAATAAAACAGTTGAACTATTGACGGTGCGGGGTCAAATCGGGCCCAGAAAGGATTTGAAAAAAAATTTTTGTCAGAAATCTAGTCCAGTAGGGCATCATTTGAAAGAGAATAATTTTCTGATTCTAAATATATAATTCGCAAGTTCCTACGATCATTTGGTCCCGAGTTATGACTCGAAATCTGAGAGAGGGTCGAAAAAGTGACCCTCTCAAAAATGGCCGGGAAGGTGATAAAATGTCTTTTTATGTCAAATTAAACCAAAATATGAAATTTCAGCCAAATCGGAGACAAAAAGTTGAGATTTGTCCTGAGGTTAAGGAGCAAAAGTCGATTCCTAGAGAAACCGGCTCTTAAATTCTTGCTGGCTCAAATCCCCCTCTCCGTAACAAAGGTATTTTTATGGTCAGACTCGGAGTGTGCTTTAGGCTGGATCTTCTCTAAAAAGAAACAGCAAGTTTGGGTTGAAAATCGAGTTTCAGAAATTAGGGAAGCAGTAACGATTTTGGATCCAGTGCAACTGGAATTTCGACACACCAGACCAGGGGCTGGTAACCCGGTAGATATACCCACCAAACCCGATTTGTATGGCCCTCTAAGTACGAATAAATTGTGGTGGCACGGTCCCCCTTGGCTGGTAGGTGAACAGGAGCACTGGCCCAGACCGTACCCCTACGCTAGAAGCTTGGTTCCGAACGATGTGAGCCTTTCGCCGTTTCTCCGCCCGGAGGGGCGTTCCTCGATTGATAATCTCGGATAACGCAAGGAATTTGAATTTTACAGAGAATTCCCTTTGATTTTGCAATGAAAAGAATTTATGAATAGTGAGTGAGTTTGGTATTGAGTTTGTCAGTAAAAAACGAAATTTCTCCATGCCTTTACCACCCCTGGTTGATGGATTGTATGACATATTGATTTGTTTTGTTTACTAAAACAGACTATGACTAGAAATAACGTGGGCACATATATGCCTACTTCGTTTGTATATGTATATGTATATGTATATATACAAATGCACATTAGTTTGTGCAAACAAAATTTCAATATTGCATATTTTTTGTATATTTGTATATTAAGAATATTATAAATTTTTTGCTGGAAAGCATGATTTCGACAAACCAGGTAGGTTAGGGGTACCTGACGGGTGTCATTGTCATATGGTAGGGCGTTGTAGGGCTAGCCAGAGTGAAATATTCTCAAATTGCATGAGTGTATTCCGATTTCAGGCAGTTTTCCTAACCGGTGCGAACTCTATTAAGTGACTCTGCCCTCAGTCTAAAATTTTTACCAGCTAAAATTTATGTTGTTGCTAAAACTCAGGCTTTTTAGGATCTGTAATATCAAGAAAATTTTTGTGCGGTGTGGGTAAATCACCGGTGGTTGAAAATCTTTAAGTAATACAAATTCAAACTTACGCTTTAGGTACACCCCTTAGTTTTAGGTTAAAAGGTATGTTGAGGCTTAGGTTCTGGCTTTAGTCTTCGATTCAGGCCTACTAGGCTCGTACATACGTATGTAGGTATAGTTTTAAGCAGAAATAGCCCTTGAAATCGTTATTTCGCATCAGGGAGAATGGCTAAACGGGTTTATCTGAAAAAATAATAACACGTTTAAAACTGGGATGAAACGAAAAGGGAAACGTGCGGGATTCGATTATCAATTTCGTCGTTGGTTGCGCGTGCCTACTATTCCATTTTTTCGTTTCAAACAGCAAAACTCATTGCGAAATACTTCAAAAAAGAAGATGAATAATATTTGGTCTTAATGCAGACAAGGCTAAACCGCAAATTTAACAAATTCTTCTGGAAAAGTTGAAGACATAGGCTCAAAATACAAGAACACCCGAAGAAACTGTAAAAATATCTCAATTACCGTACGAAAGTGGCCAAAATGTGCTAAACTACTTACAGCAAAAATATACAAATGAAAATATACAAACCGTTTGTATATCAAGTCTGTTTGTATATGTATATTGAATATTGCATCAGCAGTCCGTTTGTATATGTATATGTATATGTATATCCAAAACATTTGTATATATATACAAATTTGTATATGTATATTTGAATATACAAACCCACACTAACTAGAAAGGTGTTAGTGACTGAATTGATTACTAACCTGGAAGCTTTGAGAAAGTTGAGGCAGCTCGCAGATCGCTTACAGAATCATGGAATAAGGCTGTGATACAATCGACCTCTTAGACTGTTGTTTTTATGTTACTACTTACTAATTCTATTGTGTTACTAGGTTATTAGGTTAGTTTATTTTTTGTCGTTCATTCGTGCTCTTCTGTTTATCCTGGTTCCGGGAGTGTCGAACGTAATGTTCGAGTTTTGGTAAATGTATAGTTTCGTTATTTGGCCACGAGGTGGCGCTTGTGTAGTATTCGTTTTGCGAGCGCACCGTATGGTGGCGCAGTAGTTTGACTGACCCAGATATTGACATAAGGGGCCGTGCAAAAATTACGTAATGGCAGGAGGGGGGAGGGGGGTTCGCCAAAAGATTACTATTCATTACGGTGGGGGGAGGGGGGGTTGGCGACTTCATTACGTAATTTTTTAAAGTGCAGAAATCACTAAAGTGGCCATAATTTTAATTGTTTTGATGTGTAGTACATGTACTTGTAGTCTCGATTTGAAGCTATTGGGCTTAAATTTTCTCGATTTCATTTAGATGAACGTTTAGATTAGAGAAGGTAGCTACCGTTTACGTCAGGGCTTTCGAATTTTTCAAATGCTAAATGGCAAGAGTGACCTTTGACATCTTATTAAGAGTATATAAGGGTATAACACTTATCGACTCGACAGGGTTCGTGCGGCTTTTTCCGAGCAAAATTCGCTGAACAAAGTCAAATTTCCCCGACCAATCAGAGTGACAACATTCTAACAAGGCTCAGAATTTTTAAAAATTTGCTCTGAAAAACGCATTTAACCGGCATTCTGTTAAGTTGTAGTAGTTGTGGAAAGTCAGAAGTCCCATTTTCAAAAGGGTGGTGTGTAAAGCTCTGACAGGGCCCTTTGGGCGAGAGAGGATTCTACTGCTATCAATTTTTTCCCTGACTGGACACCAAATTCCCTGACCTTTCGGGTCCCGCACGAACTCTGGTTTATGACTATCGATTATCAGTCAAGCAATATTGAAGCAGCCCTAAAACCCAGTATAAAACACTTCCAATACAATCCGTCACCCCGTCAGTAACCAAACGCCATCCAATGCTGGCTTCTATCTATGTAAAACTAAGACTATATGTACATGTACGTAGTTGTAGCTCATCAATAAAGAAAACTAAGATAACTATCAATTGTTACTGTATACAGATGCTATTTTAATAAGAACGTCATTTTACATAGAATTGAACGGAAAATTTTCGGCTCTAACTCTTCAAAAAATTGAAATTTCGGGGGGTAGCCAAATTATTACGTAATTAGGGGAGGGGGGGTCAGGAAATTATTACGGGCGATTATCAGGGGGGAGGGGGGGTCCGAAAATGGGCAAAAATACCATTACGTAATTTTTGCACGCCCCCTAAGGAGTAGATTGGGTAGCTTTGTCAGTGTATAATTGAGAGTCCCTCCCGTTTAGGACGTGCGCGCACGGAGTAACTAAGTGAGTTCTCGTATTGGATAAAGTTTCTTTCTTGATCGTGTTTGGATGGCACTACACTAATACCACTATACCTCTTTCTCGGTCTCTTTCTTTACCATATTCAGACCCCAAAAATGAAACTTTGGCGTGGAGGGCTCAAAGTTGGACGACTAATACGTATGGATAGGTTATATAACCACCGCAAAGGATATCCCGATTCGACGCTCCACGCTCGAGATACGGCCTTCTGAAAATCGGTCCACTTAACTATGGGACCAAAATTTCAAAATCGAATTTCTAGCGCACTAATCAGTGTTGGGACTTAAAAATTGGGGGTTTAGGGTAACTTCTAGAGTACTTTCAGAATCAACGGTCGAATTCCATTTTCAATGAAAAAAATTTTTTTCGACCCCCTTTGGAGCCCCCTAGCTCGTCTGGAACCCCGCCTACACCGTTTTTTTTATTTCACAATATTGTAGCGCTATCAATTCCCTACAGTTTGGTATAAGCCACATTGGCTGACCCGTGGAAGAAAGTGGTGAAATATGGCTTCAAAGTTGAAAAATCCTCAAATTTTTAGTTTTGGTACTGCACCTGATTGGAAACAAAGCTACCGGAACTGGTGGGTTCAACAAGTTCGAAGCCATATTTCACCACTTTCTTCTATGGGTCAGCCAATGTGGCTTATACCAAGCTGTAGGGAACTGATAGCGCTACAATATTCTGAAATAAAAAAACGGTGTAGGGGGGTTCCAGACGAGCTAGGGGGCTCCAAAGGGGGTCGAAAAAAATTTTTTTTGTTGAAAATGGAATTCGACCGTTGATTCTGAAAGCACTCTAAAAGTTACCCTTAAACCCCCAATTTTTAAGTCCCAACACTGATTAGTGCGCTAGAAACTCCAGCAGAAAATTTTGGTGCAGTACCAAAACTAAAAATTTGAGGATTTTTCAACTTTGAAGCCATATTTCACCACTTTCTTCCATGGGTCAGCCAATGTGGCTTATACCAAACTGTAGGGAATTGATAGCGCTACAATATTCTGAAATAAAAAAAACGGTGTAGGGGGGGTTCCAGTCGAGCTAGGGGGCTCCAAAGGGGGTCGAAAAAATTTTTTTTCATTGAAAATGGAATTCGACCGTTGATTCTGAAAGCACTCTAAAAGTTACCCTTAAACCCCCAATTTTTAAGTCCCAACACTGATTGGTGCGCTAGAAATTCGATTTTGAAATTTTGGTCCCATAGTTAAGCGGACCGATTTTCAGAAGGCCGTATCTCGAGCGTGGAGCGTCGAATCGGGATATCCTTTGCGGTGGTTATATAACCTATCCATACGTATTAGTCCTCCAACTTTGAGCCCTCCATGCCAAAGTTTCATTTTTGGGGTCTGAATACTGAAACTCGATTGGCCCAGAGACTGACTCTTAATTTTTCAGGCAATTCGAGTACTATGGCTTAGAAACTTGCAGGAATGATTAATGTTACATTGGCCATAAATTAAGATGGCAGCCCTGTACCTTAGAGAAGAAAAATAGGGGAATTTCAAAATAATCATCAAAAATTCCATATTTAATACATCTGAACCTTCTGCTATCAACGCACTGAATCAGTTGGTAATGAACACAGATTTTTGCAGAAGTTCCACAATAGAATGAACCTGACATTTAAATTCAGTTCGACATAACAGAAACCATCCTCATGGCGTTTTTCAGAAACATAAAATCTTCAAAATCGTCATTTTGCTGGTTTAACAACAATAATTCCTGCACGTTTCAAAGTCATACTCTTTGAATTACCCGAACAATTATAATTTCCGCGGACCAGTCTGATTCTTAGTTGGTGTCATCGCACAAAACTTACAATACCATTTGTAGCCAGCTATCATATTAATTTGTTGCTGAAAATTTGAGCCAAATCGATAAAGCATCGACGAAACATTTTAGTGAAGGTCAATAAAAGCGACGGGACATTTTACTGTGGACAGTGCAGTTGTACAAGCCAATCTATTTAACAAAAGATAAGGGACGACTAAACAGCACAGCAACACTACCAAACGAAGCAATAGAGTTCCTGACACACAAGCCCAACGGGTTCACTCCACCACCACCACCTCTGGCTCGGTATTTGCATGCATTCTGGCAATGTGTCTAGTGCGCAAGCGTTTGGTGCCGAAGATTTTGGGACAATGGAAACACCTGAAAATAACTTCATTTCTCTCCTCCTCATTTGTCTTCAGCCCGGCCGGCGCGGCAAACTGTTCCAGCTTATCGTGGTAGGTCTTTATGTGTCTGAGCAGGTAGTCGGGGTATTTGGCTTTATAGTCGCAGATCTCGCAACTGAACGACTTCTCATTGGAGTGACTGAAGTGGTGTCGCTTCAGCTGGCTGATGGTTGGAAAGCGTCGATTGCATTCGGAGCAGGCGAAGCGGTTGGAGGGCTCTTTGCCTTGGTGCATCTTGCGTATGTGCGAATTGAGGTCGCTGGAGTGTTTGAAGGCTTTCTTGCAATGCTGGCAGGGGTGTGGTCGTTCGGTGGAGTGACAGCGCATATGACGCGTAAGGCGCGATTGGTTTATGGCCCCAACGCCGCAGATCGGACACTGCACCTTGTTCGGTTCCACCTGGCCTGAAACTAACTAAACTGCATTTTAAGCCTGCAGGGTGTGGTCGTATATGTAATAACAGGGGTGTGGACGTCTGCCCTCACCCAAATTTGGCTAGAGATACCCAGACGATTTTTGAGGGTTTTAAATTCCCCCTCGCCTAGCGTTTGGGCTCAGACCCCTACCCTAACTCCTCCTAATGGGACCTCCTCCCCGAAAGGATTTTTCCGACCCCCCCTGCAATTTTTGGCAAATAGATTTTTGAGCAAATTGTTGCGATTTTTTTGTAACTTTGGACAAAATCGCCGGTAAAACAGCACTTTTTAGCTGTATTTCAGCCCAGATTTGCGATTTTGACGACTTTTAGCCGAAAAATTGCGATTTTTTTCATTTTGAGCGTTCTTAGTGCCCAGCCCCCTACGAAAATTTGGGCCGGTGCCAGACACAGTAAAAAATCAGACTTTTAGGCTTACCACCCCTCAGGCCCGCTCAGGAATTGAAAATTCTACCCCCCCTCAGCCGAAATGCTAGCCCATGTCTGGTTGGTACTGGTAAAGCAAAGTCGGATGTCAGCAGCATCAACTGCGTCAATGTACATATAGCAAAAACGATTTGAAATACTGCTGCATCTGTAGATAGGATGGTTGGAAAGAAGGTGGGCAGAAACTTACCAAGATGCAACCGTTGCTGGTGTCTAACCAATTCAGCGTTGCGTTTAAACTGACGACCGCACAAATCGCACAGCAGTGGAGTGACTACTGTGTGGGTCAACTGATGACTGAGATATTTGCTTCTTTCCGCAAATTTCTTCTTGCACACGTCGCATTCGAATACTGCACCTGCAATTCTGACACTCACTCAAATACAAAATAAAATTGAAATATTGGTACAAGTAGATATTTCAGTTAGAAACACTCAAAAATGGCAGTTGGTCTACGAATAACTGCGTCAACTGGGCTTGCGGGTTCCCCATTGGAAAGGGCCCACCAACCCAGTAGATACCCCGGAGACGTTTTAACAATTTCGAACAAAAAGTCGCTTCCAAAAATAGCAATTTTTAGCTGTAATTGATAAGTGCAACGCTTTTCTACTTCACCAAATATTCGTTATCTTATTATAGCATTACGGTGCACTTCATAAGTGAAAGTGCAACGCTAACTCAAGCCACCTGCCAATCGATTAGAACCTCTGTTAAGTGCAACGCGCTGAAGGTTGTGTAGGTCACTCCAGAGTTTGGTGGACGGCCAGTAGAGGGTGAAAAATGTGCCATGGATTGCTCAACGATCAATTTTGCTGCAACTTGGATGGTGGTACAAAAAAGTAGCTCTTAATCTTTCAAAAATAAGAAAACGCCCGGCACATTAAAGAGCACTGATCCAATTTAACTCTCAGTTACTTTAACCGCTAGAGCGAGTTTAAGCAGTAAAAATCGATCGAAGACTTAAAAAAACGTCAAGCCAACATAATTGAGCGTACTAGCTAGATCTAACTAAGTATCACTGAGAGTTAGTTCTATCAAGCTGCTAGCCAGATAATCTTCCTTCGTGTATTCTAAACGAAAAAATAACAAAAACCAGTTTCCACCAATTTTCCAGCCGTTTTGAATCGCACCTCCATAAATGCAGCGAGAATTCGGGATATAGCGTGTTGCACACAGTTGTTAAACAAATTTTTGACTTTTTTAAACGACTTTTTCAAAATTTTCAAAATTTTTTTTGGAAAATCGTCTTAGGGGTTCAGCGCACTAGTACAGGTACTTTTTCCACTTTTGCAGCTCAAATCAGTTAAGAAACCTGTTGAAAACGCCAATACCCACTTTTTGCCTTAATTTGAATACGATTTTTCAAAAAACATTTTGAGCCCTCAAAAGAGTTTTTTAAATTGTTTTTTTTAAATTTTTGACCCTAAAAACTGTGGGTGGTGTTGCACTTAAGGAGGTTTGACTGTATAAAATAAAATAGTTACCAGGATGATAGATCTTGCAGTGCAAGGTCAACTCGGCCCTGCCCTTGAAGTGTTTGTTGCAGTGGTGGCAAGGGAAAGGCTTCTCCAATACATGACTTCTGGTGTGCAGGTCGAGCCAGTATTTCTTGTGAAAGCGCTTAGAACATAGCTGACACCTGAACGCGCCAGCCACCTTCTCCGGAACCGGAATCGGCAGTGCCACCACTGTGTAGATGGGCGCCGCAGCCGCCGCTGAGGGTTCCGAGCTGGACCCTTGGGTCTGATCGGAGGGCCCGGCTACGTCGCATTGCACCGGCGCCGCTGGGGTCTCGGTCGGGGGAGAATCGATGTTAACTGTTTGCAGTTGGAAAGAGGGCGGCGGTCGTGTGTTGGTGGTGAGGCCGGAACTTCGTAGACTCGCTTCTAGAGGGTCTAACGCCTCCTCTGCCAGTGGTACAACCGGGATCGGCTTTGTACTGCCCCAGCGGTCGGTGAAGGAACATTCTTAAAAATATGCTGCAGTCAGATTTATCAAGATTATGCGCTACATACATGTGTATGTGCATGGTCGGCGGGACAGCCAGTAGGGCTCCATGCGTACGTAGGTGCCCTGGCCCCATACATGGGTCGGAGCAGACATGGGCAAAGGGGGGGGGGTGAGGGGGGTTGGCCCCCCATCAGGCTCTGATCTACCCTCCATCAGCCGGCCGCTACCCCCCATCAGGAATTTTTGGGAAGAATTTTGTATAGAAAATTATGATAAAAATATGCCTGGAATAGGCGTAAATGAGCTCAGAATAGCTAATTTTAACTTATTTTAATGAAAAATAAGCCAAAAAACCCTGATTTTCGCCAAAAATCGGACTTTTTGGCTTACCACCCCCTCAGCCCCCCATCAGGCGCTCCTACCCCCCATCAGGAATTGAAAATACATGACCCCCGTTAGAGTGACAGCTCGGGATCAATTAGTAATTCTAGTTACATAAACCAGGCCTAGGGCAATAGGACAAATGCGTCCACCAAGCCAAATCAACATTAATTTACAAGAAATACGTAATAATACTACTGTCAGTCATGTAAAGGCTGTCCATACAAAAATGTTTGTCGCTCAAGGTAAGCAGAAATTATTAGAAAGATCAACGTAACAGGCGGTCGTTTCTGCACTATATAGACATAGCCGTCATGGACGAACGCCGTAGCGTTGGGCTTCGTTAGCACAGTATCCATTGCACTTCCCTCTAGCGACTTTGTGAATGACCGCAGTCGATGGCCGCTCATTCATGACCGGCCGTTTGCCGCTGGTCATTTTTGGTTTGCCCAACGAGCTATTAAGTGACCCACACTACGCCGGACAATTAGAGGCCGGCCGGACGACTACAGGCCAAGGGAATAAATTTTAATTCGACGAACAGAGCGTCGACGAACCGAACAGTCGACCAACCGAACAGTCGACGAACGGAGCGTCGACGAACTGAAGTCGACGAATGGCGCGTCGACGAACCGAAGTCGACGAACCGAACCCAACCCGAAAATCATACATGTGCATGGTCGGCGGCTCAGGGAGGGATGGCCAGGTCTCCGTGCGTAGTTGCCTGGATATAGGTGCAAATTTTCGGTGAAAAATTCAAATTTTGGAGGGCAATTTGATTTTTTGCCCAAAATTTTTGCCTCAAAATACGAAATTTTCGGTTTAAATTGAAAAATTTGCAGTAAAAATCAAATTTTCTAAAAAAATTGCCAAAAAACCACTTTTCCGATAGAAACATTGCCAAAAAATCGAAATTTTCCAGGAAAATCTGAAAAAAATTCGAGTTTTGTGCGTAGTTGCCTGGAGGAAGGGTGCGTAGTTGCGTAGTTGCCAAAATTGATTTCTGTGGCTTAAAAACGCATCTGGAGGCTTTCTAGCAGCCTCTAGCAACGTTTGGTAGATTTTCATTTTCGTCCCCCCCCTGGGCACCCCCCATGCACATGTATGCCGAAAATTCTACCCCCCATCAGCCGAAATGCTAGCCCATGTCTGGGTCGGGGGAGGGTGTGGTCTAACCGGGTGGGGACAGAACCCCCTGTTACATGTACAGTATGGTAAACCCCTCGTACATGCAGACACAGATAGCTGAAAAAGGGAGGTTACCAATTTCGAAGCCGAGTCTGAGAAACTCGTTGACATTGAGCAGACGATAGTCGTCGGCTGGAAAGGAGGAGTCCAGCACGGGACTGAGCAGAATGCAGATTTGGTAAGGCTGCGGAAAGCTGATCCGCTCCAAGATACAGACGCCACGGCTCTCGTGACTGTAGTAAACGAAGCCTGAACCAATCGCCGCACTGCCTAAAAACCTATTTCGCTAAACTGGCTATAACAAAAATGAGCAACCTCCTGCTAAAACTTTGGGATTCTACGTTAGTGGGCCGTAAAATTTTTGCGCTAAAGTGACTTAGACAATTCTACAGCAATTTTTGGACTGTTTCTTTGTAAACCAGAGACTAAACTAATCAGAATAGCTTTGGACCGCGCATGACTGTGCCAAAAAGTAATTGAATAATGAAAATAGAAACTAAACTCTACCAGCAGTTAGCGGACACGGCTGGTTTAGCGGGAGTTCGAGTAGCGGCTTCAGTGCGGTTTCCGAGGCAGGAGTGGTGACGCCCGAGCTTTTCGGCAGAATCTTCCTGGCTGCCGGGGTTGTTGGAGGGCAGAGCAGATTAACCTGGTACATTTTTGCGAGCAAACCAACTGCTAAAACAGTCAGGCACATAAGATCATATACGAGATCGCGACCATGTAAAGCAGCGGTATCATAATAAATGGTATCGGAACTTTATAAAACCCACGGTCATGAAGGCCGCTATGAACTTGAACTACGTACAGCACAGTGGCATCATAATATGGTATCAGACATCAGTATCGCAAGGTAGGCGTACCGCTATGGTCCCACCACAGCGACCAAAGGTATGGAGTACCATATGGGATGGGACCTAACGTGGGGTATCATACTGGTACGTCTAACCTTAGGTACCGGTACCATAACAGTGCTGGAAAGTGAGCCGAACCCTAGGTACCTGCACCTTTATAAGTACCGATACCATATTCGGCGTTAAATGTACCACAGTAAAACCAGGTATTATTAGCAAGCAAATGTACGTACTACGAAACATTTCTTTTTGCTGCCATTTCTGCAAATTTTCATGAAATTGACTGAAATTTGAAACACAGGTGCTAAAATAGTAGGGGGAGATTTTGTGTGTTGAAATTTAATGGACCAGGCTTGACTCAATCATGAGAAACTCACTAATATATGAAATTTGTTAATTTCAATGCCTAATGGAATGTTTTCTTTTTGCTGTCATTTTCGCAAATGTTTGCCGAAATGAGCTGAAAATTTGCAGGAACTCTTCAAAACTGGGATATTTTATGTTAAAATTTCATGCATTCAGAATGACAAGTTCTTGAGAAAATAAGGACTATCCTAATGATCATTCAAAGAAGCAGATGTTCAGGAACTTCTCGTTTTATAAAGACTGTGTCAATTTCAATGCATGAACTTTTAACACAAATATCCCACAGTTTTGAAGAGTTTCTACTAATTTCAGGTCATTTGGGGAACATTTGCGGAAATGACAACAAAAAGAAAAGTTCGAATTTTAGCGATATTCTTGTAGTTAACAAATTTCACATATTCGTGAATTTGTCAGGATTCGAGCAAACCTAATCCACCAAATTTTAAGAGTCGTTCTCTGGTCAGATCGCGTTTTGGTCCTTTGCCCTATTCAGACCCAAAATTGAAACTTTGAGCTAGAGAGCTGTAAGTTGGTACACTAATAGATACTTATGGGTCATACTTTCAGCTGCAAAGGATTAGTGGATCTGACGCTCCTGTCCTGAGATATAGCCTTCCGAAAATCGGTCTGCTTAACTATGGGACCAAAATTTCAAACTCGAATTTCTCGCTTCATACTCGGAATTCGGACCTAAAAATTGGGGGTTTTAGATAGAGTGCGAACTGGTATTGGGTATTGGGTGTATTGGGGTGTTTTCCAGGTATTGGGTATTGGGTATTGGGGTTTTTACCCCCCAATACCCAATACTAAATTGGACAATTAAAAATAGAGAAAAATCGATGTTGACCTGAAAAATTGACCTGAAAAAATCGAAAAAGTTGATCGATGATTCGGTTTAGTAAGCTGTTTTCGCGTTAAGGAGCCATCTATAAACGACGTCGTTCCAAAATCCCGATTTTTCGGAGCCCCCTCCCCCAAAATCGCCTTGCGCCGTTTCTAGGGGACCCCCGCCGCCTAAGGCGATGTCGTTTTCGACTTACCCCTCCAATAAAAGTGCAGTACATACATACCAAACTGTCATGTTTTCTTGTTAGCATACTGCGCAATCAATAGAATAAATCCCTACAACCACTCTGGGAAGCTTTTCTCATTGTAGAAACCTCTGACAGAATGTACTATAATTGAAAATAACACAATCAAAGTTCCCTAAAATTCCGAAAAAAGCGACGTCGTTTTTTGCCAATTCCACCCCCTCCTGGTGTGTGGTCTATCGTCGCATTTCGACCGACCCTCTCTGGAACGACGTCGTTTATGGACGACCTAATCAACTAAACGTTAATAGAATTTCCTAAAGTGTACACTATTCTAAGCGCTATACCAGTAATTAATTTCTCTGTTCTTATCTAAAATAGAATTGGTGACATTTCTAATGTCACTGTAATGTACTAGCACTGTACCTATGGCTATTGCGGTGGTGCACACAATTTCCGGCCGAACTAGGAAAAAATCGCCGGAAGTAAGAAACACGACTGAATTACGACGTACTGTATTAAGTACCAAAAAACTGTTAATTTCGGCTAATTTTACGCCTAAAACGGCTTCTAAATCTAAATGCTTTCTGAAAGGCTAATTTTTCAAATTTTTCTCGCCCTGCTTGGGCAGCGGCCCAACCAGCCTCTTAAAAATTTTAATTGCAGTGCCAAAAATCTTGTGTACACAGCTAGAATGTACCTGCCCACTGAAATGAATTTTTTTGGCCCAGCTACGCAAGTATTGGGTATTGGGGTATTGGGGGTCTCAGGTATTGGTATTGGGTATTGGGGTATTGGGTTTTTTAGGTATTGTTCGCACTCTAGTTTTAGAGTACTTTTAGACTGCTTTAAGAAACTTTCGTTTTTAGAAAAAAAATTTTTTTCGACCCCTTTGCGCCCCCCTAGCTCGTCTGGAACCCCCCAACCCAGTTTTTTTATTTCAGAAAAATGTTGCGCTATCAATTACCTACCGTTTGGTGTGAAGCATTGTTTGCTCAGACCCGAAAAACGTGAGAAAATTGAGGTCAAACATGTCCCGGTCGCAAAATTTTCGCACTTTTCTCAGGTCAAATATTTCCAAGTCCGGTTTTCCACCTACTAGTACGAATTCGGACTTAAAAATTGGGGGTTTTAGAGTACTTTTAGACTGCTTTAAGAAATTTTTGTCAAATTTTCGTTTTCAAAAAAATTTTTTTTCGCGCCCTTTGCGCCCTCCTAGCTCGTCTGGAACCCCCAACCCAGTTTTTTTATTTCAGAAAAATGTTGCGCTATCAATTACCTACCGTTTGGTGTGAAGCATTGTTTGCTCAGACCGGAAAAACGTGAGAAAATTGAGGTCAAACATGTCCCGGTCGCAAAATTTTTGCACTTTTCTCAGGTCAAATATTTCCAAGTCCGGTTTTCCACCTACTAGTACGAATTCGGACTTAAAAATTGGGGGTTTTAGAGTACTTTTAGACTACTTTAAGAAATTTTTATCAAATTTTCGTTTTCAGAAAAAAAATTTTTTTCGCCCCCTTTGCGCCCTCCTAGCTCGTCTGGAACCCCCCCAACCCAGTTTTTTTATTTCAGAAAAATGTTGCGCTATCAATTACCTACCGTTTGGTGTGAAGCATTGTTTGCTCAGACCCGAACAACGTGAGAAAATTGAGGTCAAACATGTCCTGGTTGCAAACATTTTGCACTTTTCTCAGGTCAAATATTTCCAAGTCCGGTTTTCCACCTACTAGTACGAATTCGGACTTAAAAATTGGGGGTTTTAGAGTACTTTTAGACTGCTTTAAGAAATTTTTGTCAAATACTTGGAAATATTTGACCTGAGAAAAGTGCGAAAATTTTGCGACCGGGACATGTTTGACCTCAATTTTCTCACGTTTTTTCGGGTCTGAGCAAACAATGCTTCACACCAAACGGTAGGTAATTGATAGCGCAACATTTTTCTGAAATAAAAAAAACTGGGTTGGGGGGTTCCAGACGAGCTAGGGGGGCGCAAAGGGGGCGAAAAAAAATTTTTTTTTCTGAAAACGAAAATTTGAGAAACGTTTCTTAAAGCAGTCCAAAAGTACTCTAAAACCCCCAATTTTTAGGTCCGAATTCCGTGAAGCGAGAAATTAGACTTTGAAATTTTGGTCCCATAGTTAAGCGGACCGATTTTCGGAAGGCTATATCTCAGGACAGGAGCGTCAGATCCACTAATCCTTTGCAGCTGAAAGATAACTCATAAGTATGTATTAGTGTGCCAACTTACAGCTCTCTAGCTCAAACTTTCAATTTTGGGGTCTGAATACTGAAACTCGATCGGTTCAGAGAACGACTCTCAACCAGACATGGGCAAAGGGGGGGGGTGGCCCCCCTCAGCCTCTGACCTACCCCCCTCAGCCGGCCGCTAACCCCACTCAGGAATTTTTTGGAAGAAGTTTGTATAGAAAATTATGATAAAAATATACCTGGATTAGGTGTAAATGAGCTCAGAATAGCTTATTTTAGCTTATTTTAATGAAAAACAAGCCAAAAAACCTTGATTTTAGGAAAAAATCGGACTTTTTGGCTTACCCCCCCCTCCGCCCCGCCCTGAGGCGCTCCTACCCCCCCTCAGCCCCCCTCAGGAATTGAAAATTCTACCCCCCCTCAGCCGAAATGCTAGCCCATGTCTGCTCTCAACACACAAAATCTCTCCTGTTTTGGCACTTATATTTCAAATTTCAGCCAATTTGCTAAAAATTTGCGGTAGGGAAGTAGCATCCAAAAGAAAATGTTGTCATTAACCAACCAAGTATCAAATGCACAGGGCAACACACCTCTCTCAAACATAAAGACCACAAAAACGCTGCAGTTATAAATTTATCGCAAAAGGGCGCAAGAAGGGCAAAATAATAAAAGTCAGTCATTATCGATTGGTAGAGACGGCACGTTGTAGAGTGTTCAAGTCGCTCAAGTCGTCATTGACGATCTGGACCAGGGACTCCAGTCCTTCCTGGTACTTCTTCAAATAGCGCACCACTTCGTCTCTCAGCTCCTCGTTTCTCTCCAGAACGTCGCTGTCTGCCGAGGAAGTAAGTGAAGGCTTGGTCAATAATTCTGGTTGACATCGAACAACTGACAACAGTTCGCTTAAACGACCCTGAAACTCTGACTGTACACATGTATCCGTACTATTCATTGGCTTTGGAAGACTATCCCATAGATAGAAAGGTCAAACTCTCGCCCCCGAAACAGTTAAGGGCCCAAAATACAAATACACAAGTTGAATAACGAACTGGCTCAGAAATCACTACTATTAGTCTAGCCCCTTCACGTACTGGGGGTTACCCCTAGCTAGAAATGCCAAACTCCTTCCGGCCCGAGACAGTTTAACATGCATTTCGCGAGAA
>JASANB010004940.1:0-56482 GCA_030248155.1 Sabatieria punctata | reverse complement strand
ACACCGTGAACGTGTATCGGAGGGTGATGACGTCATCGTTGGCATTCCTGCGGAAGAACATCAAATACAACCACCACCTCCAGTTGAAGAAGAAGCGACGCAGCCGCCGCAGGAAGATGCTAGAGAAGTAAAGACCAAATATACGCTGCGACCTAGAGCTGCTTTGAGGAAGCCAAAACGTCTTGATGATGGCTGTGAAACCATGAGCGATACATATCTGGTTAAATTCATTGATGCTCTACACTTTTCGTCAACCGACAAAATTACTCGTATTTCACTGCATCAGGGGGAGGAATGAAAGCAGACGCAGTGACATTTTTGCATATACCTTCTTGTTGTTGTCTAACGAATTACTACTTGTGTTGTGTTGTCAATAAACTCTGTTGTGTTCCTTGGCTACATAGCGACATTCACTGCGCAAACCGCTAACAAAAAGTATTGACCAAAGTTTCCAATTCTGAAAGTTTGAATTTCGCGCCAAAAAGTACAAATTCAGTTTTTTAAACGGAAGGCTCAACTTGTGGGAGATAGACCAGCTGACAAATTAAGATATTTGACTTGAGTGGAAGGTGTTTTAAAATATCGGCCGCCCACTGCGACCTCTTTGTGTTGGTGTTAATAAAACCGCAATAGGGATTGGTGAGTGTTTACAAACAGTTCAGTCGGCCGCCGCTTATCTCTAGAAGCAAAAAATCAAGCTCGCCTGCAGCTGGCACTCAACTTTGCCGTTTTCACAACATATCTGCCAGGGCTGGCACGGTTTAGCGATGAGCAAAAAGCAGTAGCAAGTTGTTTAAAAACGTACGTATAAAGCAAAAAAGCTGCGGAGTTTGAGTGGCAGAAGTTTAGTGGCTGGTTGCGTCACTCAGCTAATATCTGGCCGAAATACATAGCCGTTACTATTCTAATCTACCGCTTGGGGCGGGGCTGAGTCATAAGGGGCAGAGTCTCTAGCCGGCGCGGCTTATCTCGAGACCGCTGGGAGAGGCAGTGACGTCACTGCACCTCCAGCCGACCGCCCCTTACTACTGCCCTTACTGAAGATTTGTGCACTTATGCTGCATATAGCCGGCCTATAAGAACTTTAAGCAAATTGACTAGGCGGCGGAGTGGCTAGCTTCTTCCCTTAGTATTCCGGATACTAGGTTCAATTCCCACTTGTGGCAGAACATTTTGACTGCTTTCTGCTGGATAGTTGCCTAATTAGGTGCACACTCAAGAACAGTTGCAAATTGATCGGAAACACTGAGCCCCCTACTAAGATAAAATATAGTGAACAGAAAATTAAAAGTAGAAAATAAAGATAAAAATAAAAATATAATAAGATAAAATTAAAAGTAAAATAAAAAGTAGAAAATAAAATAAAAGTAAATAAGTAGAAAATAATGATAAACAAAATTAATAATAGTAGAAAATAAAAGTACAAAATAAAAATAAATAAGTAGAAAAGCTAAAAACAGAAAAGTAGAAAGGAAAGCTAAAAGTAAAAATGAAAACAGAAAATGAAAAGTAGAAAATGGGCGGGGCCTAATTATTTCGACTAATCAGATTTTGCTCCCAAGGTTATGGGAGGTACTACTTGTCTGAAATTCCAAAAAATCGCAAAAATTGGCTCAAAAAATTGTTTCCAGAAAAATCGCAGGGGGTCGGAAAAACCGTCTCAGGCAGGTCCCCATCCGGGGGTTGGCCAAAGTCGGGTGGGGGCAGACCCCCTTGTACATGTATGCACCAATCCCTATGACAGAGGGCCAAGCCTAAACATAGACATCGGCAACAACAACGAACCCTTGACAAGGAAAGGTTGTGTTACTACAAACCACAGATCAAGAGCCAAATGGGGCTCACCCTCATGGTTGTGTTCCGAACGATTCCCTGCAGCCTGTAGTATTCAACTCAAACAAGGTTTCTCTAGCTTAAGAATCGGCTTGCAGACAGTAGATACATTGTATAATCAGCGTTTCAGTTTTCTGCAAGAAACTTAAGTTTGCTAAGAGGTACAAAGGATTGAGTGCGGTCTACAAGGGGGCTAACGTTGGCAGCACCTACACCAAGGCAATGCAAGCAACAGTCTCATGTGGATCTACAAGACTGGTTGATCTCAAGTGTGAAAATGGTGACTGGATGCCTGATAGAAGTAATTGTCCCTTTACCCCCCCCTTTTGTATGTGTGGGTATGTTTGTACTGTGGGACTGGGAAACATATATGTTTTATATATAGGTTTTAAAACATAAATATGTTTGTTTTTGGAAAAACATATATGTTTATGTTTCTCAATATGTTTGCATTTCAAATAAGTTTTGTATTTATATGTTTTGAGGCCAATATGTTTCTGGAAACATATACATATTTTTGCTATCGGAATTCATTATTTCAAGACTTTTGTTTGCTGTTTGACAGTAAACTTTTCCAAAATCTGACTTTCACTTAATCTTATTGAGTCTTAGTATGCCATCTAAATTGTTACAAACCGTTTTAAACAGGATATTTAGAATCTCAAGCTTGAATTATCGAAAGTTAAGACAAAATTTAACTTAATATGCGTCTTTTACACCAATATCTTTTATGTTTAAAAATATGTGTATATTCAATTTTCAGAAACATACAGTATAGATAAAAAAAATGTCCCATCGCTTTTTCAGCCTTCACTCAAACGTTTCGTTCTCAGTCACTTCTTTACCGATTTGGCTCAAATTTTCAGCAAAAATTAACAACATGGTTGGCTAAATATTCTGCAAGTGTGGTGCCAAAATTCCGACTCATACTGGTTTTATGACCCGAAAATTAGGAATGAAGGTGGTCCACGCAAATTTATTTTTTTTCGGTAATACAAGGAGTACAGTCCTGAAACTTGCAGGAGTGATTGGTGTTGCTATTGAGCATAACATACTAAGCGGGCAGCCCTGTAGCTCAAAGGGCACTAAAATGGGGGAATTTCAAAAACATGAGTGAAAATCCCATAGTTAAGAAATCTGCACCTTCTAGAATCAAAGCACTGAATCTGTTGTTAATCAACATAGATTGTAGCAGGAAGTTCGACAAATAAATGAACCTGATATTTAAGCTCTGTTCCACACCATAGTAACCATCCCTGCAGCGTTTTTTGAAAATTGAAAATCTTTAGAATCATCATTTTGCCGGTTTTACGAAGAAAAGTCATATTTCGTCATGTTTTTGAAATTCCCCCATTTTAGTGCCCTTTGAGCTACAGGGCTGCCCGCTTAGTATGTTATGCCCAATAGCAACACCAATCATTCCTGCAAGTTTCAGGGCTGTACTCCTTGTATTACCGAAAAAAATTAAATTTGCGTGGACCACCCTCATTCCTAGTTTTCGGGTCATAAAACCAGTATGAATCGGAATTTTGGCACCACACTTGCAGAATATTTAGCCAACCATGTTGTTAACTTTTGTTGAAAATTTGAGCCAAATCGGTAAAGAAGTGACTGAGAACGAAACGTTTGAGTGAAGGCCGAAAAAGCGATGGGACATTTTTTTTTATCTATACTGTATATGTATTATTTATATGTTTGATTGGCGAAAAACATATATGTATAGATAATAAATCTGTTTTAAAAATTTCGATATTTTCCCACTGTATGTGTATCCCTGATGTACACCCATTGGTAAATGCTATTTTGTACAGAAAGTGGTGACACATGGATCTATGCAGATGGGGTGGTCTATGGTTTTATGGCTAGAGAGGACACACACTCGGCACAGGCGACCTATGCCATGAAGTACATGTGTGGCGCTGAGTTGGCAGTGATTCACAGCAAAGCGCAGAACGATGCTGCCACAGAGTTGAGTAAGGACATACAAAGTTGGCTTGGCGGTTTTCGCGGACCTGGTGGTGAATCGTATCCCTATGCTCTTCTGACGTGGATGGATGGTTCTCCTTTCGGATTCCTGAATGATGGCCGGCTATCAGGTGTCAGTTGCAACTCAGGTTGTGACAAGCGAGATTGCCTGGAGATTAACTATCCTTCTGCTGGGCACTGGGATGATATAGCGTGTTGGAAGAGTCTGCCTGCTGTGCTTAGCATTGCTTTAGTCTGAGACTGCTTTGATCGAGTTGTCGATAAACACAAACACTGCATTCAATGTTGACACGCACATGCACATTGACATGGACGCAGACACGCGAGAGCGAGAGCGCACGCACACACAATTTAATTAATTTTACACTTTTTTGAAATGGGTCAAATGCTCAGTTGATCAGGAAGTTTTCAGGCCTCCATAGACGAAGCTTTATTTTTTACTGTGGATCACGTATACCTGTACCAAAAGCTGATTATCAGGTTTTTTTTGGCATACCCACTTGATCTTACTTGGCATACCTATCTGATACCTGATCGGGTACTTTTGAACTATACCTACCTGATTTTGGATGTTTTTGGACTGAAACAGGCACGGGTACCAGGTAGCAAGCCAGCAAAAATTGGCAACATATAACACTAACAAAGACGCACGAAGATATGCATAACATTGCTGTCTTCTTACATCCTCTTTCATTCGTTTGTCTGATTTTGCATGTACTGGCAGTTATGTTACGCATAATGTTCCAAGACTTTTTTATGAAGAAATCAGAAAAAATGAATCAGATCAGAGAAAGATTTCCAAAAACAAGTATCTCTTCAAGGCATATGGTCGTTGCATAGATCACCATAACACAGATAACACTTCGCCTCTTTAGAACCCACCATCACATTTTGTTTCTTGTAGTCTTCACACGAGAGTCCATTCTTTGCACAGTCGTACCGAAAGACCCCTAAAGTGGAATTTTTTGTGCACTTACAAACTATCTCTTTGGGTAATACCGGAGAGTGTTCTATTGCCCACCCGGGTACACTAACCACGACTTAGCATTTTTCGTAACAAAAATCATATATCTAATTAGTTAGTGCACCCAGGCCTTAGCGAAATCATGTTAAATTTTGCAATCCAGATGCAAAATTTGCAGAGCCATGTGAATGACTGTTGTGTTGTTCGCCAAAGTTGTCATTCCTGACTGAGTTTCTGTCAGTCAGTAAGATTGAGAATCCGCAAATTTATATGTAAACCTGTTTTAGAGCTACCGTACTTTTTCCACCACGTTGCGCGGAAATTCCAACGCAGTTACTGTCGTAGCCTGAAGGGCACAACTTGTTTTCTACTGGCTTTTTCTGACCTTCGGCATAGAAGCATTTGAGACCGGTACCATCTGGATGGCCTACAAATAGTCCCAGTCGCTAACTACTTGACAGTTCAAAGACGTACTGCTTTTATTTGAAGCATACTGTACATTGTAATGGCAATAAGGAAACAGTTTTGGATCTGACTGAGCTGTGGGACATCAGGCTAAAATTCTGCTTAGGATTGTAGACTAGACTACTGTGGAAAACATATATATTTTTGTGTATATCTTATAAAGATAAATATGTTTCCTTTTCATAATTATATGTAGTTCCATTATGTTCAAATATTTTGCAGTATGTGTCCCGTGTACTGTACTTTTTCTAAATGTCAATGTGAGTGTGAAGGTGTATCAGAAAACATAATGCATAACAACCCACACCCCTCACCTATCAGACAGCTGCTTGAAGCAATATGCTGTTTTACGGGCAAGAGCTAATGGCATAAGAGTTTAAGTAAACTTGTAAGTTGAAGTACGAAGAACCACCTGTTTGGCAGTTAAGCCTGACCCGATTCTGGAGGTGGGCTGTTTCCCAGCATCGATTTGCAAAAGGAGACCACCCAGTCATGTGAACGCCGAAGCACCCTGGGTATGGATGTCATGCCCTGCCTGCCCTGTGCCTACCTGAGGTGGAAGCCCTTCTTGTCCCTCTAGAAGGTCCCAGCGATGATTAAGTGGTTTTGAGTTCTCGTGTTTTAGCCCCACCGACAAGTCATTTGAGGTGCAGGCATCTGCGCGTTCGTCTCTGCTAAGTCGGCCAATGCCCCCTCGCTATCCTGAAGACCAGGCCGAGACTGCCAGTACTGGAGCTGTGGCAAAGAAAACTGACAATCTGCAAGTGTCAGTGCGTGGTCGATTTCAGCAGAGAGGCCGTCCTAGTCGCAACCGCTCCTGCACCAACTGTCGTGGAACTGACCACAAACGTTACTACTGTAATTTGCTACCTCAAGGCTCCGCCCAGCAGTCACCTGTGCCATACAACAACAGCTACTACAATTACCCTCCTCAACCTGCTATGCCACCTCCTTCGCAGGTCCACCAGTTTTACTGCAATACGGTGGTCATGAACTATTTGCCAGGCTTCGGAATGATGCCACCACCAGCACCTTCTCGTGGTCAGTCTTCCACTTTCCAGCGCGGTCAGGGCGGTCGGTACAGATGAGGAGGGAGATTTGGTCCGTGACTGTTACAGTCAGGCACTTAACGCCGTTTATGGTACCGACACCATATAAGGTGCCGGTACCATATATGGTGCCGGTACAATATATGGTACCGGTACCATATATGGTACCACCACAGTCGCCGAACGCGGGGGCACCATATAAGGTGCCGGTACCATATATGGTACCGGTACCGAGGGTAGTGGTACCATATACAGTACAACCCAGGAAATGATAGCCAAAGTTTCTGTCAGACCAAGTTTCTGGGGTTTCAGAAACGCGGCCAGAAACTTGCCAAAAGGCCGGCCAGGTGTCGGATTTCTGTGTCACTTTATGTAAGCATAGCAGCAGGCGCCAATCGGATTAATTACGCAATTAGGTGGCCTCCCGGGCCAGGCTATTGTTTATCGCGTCTCTGCTTGTCACTTTTGACATGGAGCGAGAATCTGGGACAGAAACCCAGAAACGCCAGAAAGTGCAGAGAGTGAAGTCAGAAACGCTTGGCCAGAAACTAGCCCAAATAAAAGATACAGAAACTTGGCCAGAAACTTTGGCCATCTCAGAAACTTTGGCTATCATTTCCTGGGTTGTACTGTATGGTACCGTCACCATATATGGTGCCCCCGCGTTCGGCGACTGTGGTGGTACCATATATGGTACCGGTACCATATATTGTACCGGCACCATATATGGTACCGTCACCATATATGGTACCGGCACCATATATGGTACCCCTACCTATTGCCATGGGTGCCGGTACCATATATGGTGCCGGTACCCATACATGTAACAGCTCCGGGCCGACCTGGGGGGAGGGGGGTAGGCGGGGGTTCCTCAGGTGGGGGGTCGAGGGGGGGTTTCGCCCAGGTGGGGGGTCCCAAATTTCAAAAAGCTCCAAAACGCCTAGAAATGCGTTTTTAGCACGTTTTTTTCAGTAAGGACGCTAAAAATCGCTATTTTAAGCTGCCAAATAGCTTTTTAAAGCTAAAAACAAGCAAAAAATGACAAAAAGAGCTTCCAAAAACACCGATTTTTCTTAAATATCAGCAGTGGAAACGCCAAATTCGGTTTCCAAAGGCTTTTCAAGTGAATTTTAGGCTAAAAATTAGTGATTTCTGACCCAGTTTGTTAATACTGGAGCCACTACCACCACTTGTATTTTTTGGTCGGGGGGAGGGGTCCCTTAACCTGTCTCGGGGAGGGGGGTGAGGGGGGTTTGGCCTTTCCAGCAGGGGGGTAACCCCCCAACCCCTCCCCCTAGTACATGTATGCCGGTACCATATATGGTACCGGTACCATATACAGTATGGTACCACTACCATATATGGTACGAAATCTGAATGGAGTGGTACCATACCATATATGGTACCGGTACCGGAAAAACGCGAAGGTGGGGGTACCATATATGGTACCACCACAGACCTCGAACGTACGGACCTCGAACTACCTGCGGTACCGGTACCATATATGGTACCGGCACCTTATATGGTGTCGGTACCATAAACGGCGTTAAGTGCCTGACTGTGTTAGGTCTGTTGTGTCAGGCTCTGGTTTTTAACTGTATTTATGTTCTTCTATTTATTGATGCTGCTATTTCGGTTTTTTTCTCTTATTTTCGGGCGGAGTGCCAAGTGCTATTCGCATTTGAATTAGACTTGCTTACCGCTAGTACCATAATATTCTATTCAAGATTTCATTCGATTGAGCTGGCTGACGTTTTTTTGTTTTTGAGCTAAGTTTGCTCACAGATAAAGGAAGAAAAGCTGGGGCGTGTCTTTGATCGAAGAACTGTAGCTCAGTGGCTGTACTTTGGCAGCCTTTCTCAGTTAGCGGATTGTGTTGCAGGGTCGTCGCTTAGTCTTAACAAAACGCCAGCAGTCCACAGCCTAGTTTTTACAAGTGACTCTGTCTCAAGTTGACACGGAATCGCTGAGCTCTACTCTGACCTACTGCACAAAGTAAGTGAACTGGAGGTCGTATCACCAGTCAGCAACATAGAGCATGATGACCTAGTCCTAAACGTTGTCAGACAAGGAGCTAGAGTCCTCTGCATTAGTCAGGCGTTTTACGCTGTTTGTGGTACTGGCACCATATATGGACCCCGACGTTTGGGGACTGTGGTGGTACCTATATGGTACTCCCACATTTGACCGTTGGCTCACCATGTGCGCAGAAGAACAGCAACCAATGTCCTCACTCAAGAAAGAAAAGCGTGGTTGATATGTCTGTAGCTAGGCACTCAGCCATAGCTATTTTCTACATTCGCATAGTAGCATAAAACATGTAATACTATGTATGTGGTGGCCCATCACCTTCTGCATGTAAATGATGATGCTATGTCAGTTTAGATTTGTCTTTGCAGCAGGACCCAGTGGGCTCCTTATCCGTCTGTCAGTGTTGTGCATTGCAGTAGTCTGAGTGGTTGACCAATCACGCTGCTCTCTTTCGTTTTAGTTTATGCGGCAGTAAAGCCGACCCAGTTGGTGTAGGCCGCAGAGCCACTGTGCGCGACATCGTGCACTCATGCTCATTCTCTTGGTGCAGCAAGTTTCTCGCTGCAAAGAGCTGGTCATCGGCACAAAGTTCCAAATGGGAACTGACTGGATCTGCCGTTGCACCGAAGCCGCTCCAAAGCATGCCACATTGGAGAAGACGATCAACGATGACAGGAGTTGTCCATGGAAACCGACTAGGCCTGGGGGCCTCTCTCCCGAGGTGCGCACCAAGCGGACAGCATCCAGTCTGATCCGATGTGCAGGGGGGCCTTGCGGACTACGATCAGACCTATGTGGTTCATTTGGCGTCCTCCATGGTTCGTCATCGTGAACGTTTCCCTTCTATCACTGCCAGCCGCTCTAGCCATGCTGTTGGGCGCCAGGTGCTAAGAGAGTGGCTGATGCATTGACGTCATGGTAATGTCGGCTCCCAACGGCTGTGTGGTGAGCTTCTGGTGTAAGAGAGGCCGCCAGGCCTAGTCGGTTTCCATGGACAACTCCTGACGTCATTGACTTTCTCCTCCAACGTGGCATGCTTTGGAGTGGCTTCAGGGCAACAGCAGATCCACTCGGTTCCCATTTTACCTACTCGCTGTTACAACTTTTGGTGGCCTGGGTGGAGCTTTGTGCCAATGACCAACTCTTTGCGGCAAGAAACTTGCCGCGCTGAGAGGATGACTGCACAATGTCCCGCACAGTGGCTTGGCGGCCTAAATCACCAACTACACCAACTGTGCCCGCGCGGACAGCATCACCATGACGTCAACGCGCCAGGCACTCTCTTGGTACCTGGCGCCCAACAGCTAGAGTGGCTGGGTGTGATAAAAGGGAAACGTCCGAGATGACGAACCATGGGGGGTCGCAAAGTGGACCACATTGGTCTGATTGTGGGCCATAAGGCCCCCCGCACATCGGATCGGATCGGTGGTGGTAAAAACAGCTTCGGTGTAGCTTCGGCTAACAGCAAGGATACATACTACAACCACAAAGCACAGACAGATTTGTTACCGTATATGTGCATCAGCTCAGCTTACACAAAAAGTCAGCAAAAATTTAGTCAACCAACCTATTTACAGAGAGTTTGACTGTAAACTAGTCACTAAGGGTCCCTTTTTTAGATTCGTCTCATTACGTGCAGGGTTAAAATAAGTAGCGTTTTGTGTTCCTGTGGCTTCCCATTTTGTTATTTACGGAGGCTTTCTGTAATGTCTAAGCATAAAAATATTGTTGGTAACCCAAAGATCATCCCCCTTTAGCGAGGCGACCCACCTATGGAGGCTCCACTGCAGTAGGACAATAGCTGGTTTAAACGAATGGCCTAGCCCATGCATACTGTCTGACCAACTAGTGTTTCTGATGATTACTGTATTCTAAATATACCTTGCGCAATGCATTTAAGTGATTCTATCTGTACTGCACATAAACAAAATACCTGGGGGTGGACAGCAGTAAACGAGTGCCAACAGAGTTAGAAATATGACAAACGAGTGCATGACTATCTATGTCAGGTGTCAGTAGTAGGTTCTGAATGCGTCTGCCTGTCTGCTTTTTAATGAAGCACTGTTTTGTTTGCAAGATTAGGTTAGGTCATGATCGGGAAAATACTTCAAAAGCGGTCTCTGTGAGCATCTTGGGCAATTGTGCAAGGCCATCAGCATCAGCAAAGCAAATTATCAGTTCAGAAAATCAGACATACACCATCGCTGCGCGGTATTAGCATACATGTTATTTATAGAACAAGCAACAAATGCCACAACTTACATTGACCTCCTGACAAAGAGCAACAAACAAAATCAGACTAGGATTTTTCAAACTGTTGAATTCATTCATTGCTCTTCCACAAAATTTGTGCTATAATAAACTAACATTTGTGTTATGTTGTTCATTGCTTAAAAATTGTACTTTTACGGTGGCTACAGACATAATTCAGTTTTTTACAACACGATTATTACACGTGCATGTGAAACAAACCTTTTTAAACTCGTTTTGAGCTGGATTTGACTCCACTCGCAAAATTGTGAGTGAAACACCTTGTATTTTTGTATTCGTTTGGTTACGTCAGCCGGTGTGTTGATGCAATGATGTTGACAACTCCCGACGGCCGGTGCCCCACATGCCAGATAGGTCCCGGCATAGTTGGTTTCTCAGGCAGCTTCTGACATGGTAGATCTTCTTCTCCAATGCGGCAGGGTTTGTGGAGCGGCTTCGGTGCAATGGCAGATCCAGTCAGTTCCCATTTTACCTACTCGCTGTCACCAGCTTTCGGTGGCCTGGGTGGAGCTTTGCGCCGACAACCACTTCTTTGCGGCAAGGAACTTGTCGTCCCGAGAGGATGAGGCTTCACACGGGTGCCAGGTACGGTTGGCGGTGCCAGATTTTTTTGCCAATTGGGAGTTCACAAAGAAACGCAAAATACAGTCATGGGGGAAGGCAAGATAAACTCAGCAGCATAACAGCAATGTCTAGAATGTTACAGAACATGATGTCATAATACATCATACACGCCACTTTGCACACTGTATAGAATGTTCTAAAAACCCATGTCCGACAACCAATAGGAGGCGAGGCAAAAGAAGTTCTAGAATTGAGGTCCTTCAATTGAGGCGCGCCGATACTTTACAGATGGAATGCTCTAGGAGCCTAGACTGTCAATAACAAATAGGCCCCTACTCTATGTGCGCCGTCAAATCAGCGCCCTACCAATTCCAAAGTCTATGTCACCCACCGCAGGCTTATAGTGTACCTCATGAGTGTTCACGATATAATGACTGGACTTAGGGAGCGTCTGTAAATGTCTGTTCCGCCGACCAACCCTCGCCCGGCCATCGCGAGATGGCCGCTGGCCGGCCGAGTGTAATTAGATAGGTGACAAGCAGCAGGCAAAAGAGAATAGGCATCTGTTGGTCGCCCGCCCCTCTCTTAATCGGTCTATTAATAATTACGCAATGCAACGGCTAAAGGCAGGGAGCTGCTATTCAGAGGGCGCCAAAGGTCAAATTACATCTTTGACAGCTCCGGCCATCCACTTGTTGGCCGCTGGCCGTTGGCCGGCGGAACAGAACATTTACGGACGCTCCCTTACTGTCGTGTGCGTGTGTATGTGCTTAGATGTCGTGCTGTTGTTGTTGTAGTAACTTTTTCTCCTTTCGGACTAGAAAGTTGCCAACTGCTATAGAGCAGGAAGAGACTATGGTTGGATGATATCGGATTTTTGGGATGCATATGATATTGCATATGAATATGTGCATGCAATCTCTAGTGCATATTGATATTGCATATATCATATGCATTCAAAAATGAAATATGTGCATATTTTTTGCATATTTGCATATTTTATCAAGGCGGCCTAAAATCGATAACTGGACGTTTTCCAAGCGTTTTCGAGTTTGGTTGGAATGTCTACGCAATCTTTAGCAGTTATTAGGTATACCTATTTTGCAGATACAGACCTCATCTGGAAAAAACAAGAGGGGAAACACACTTTGGCATGAAAGACCAGCTCATTTCGTAATTTTTAGATAAAAATGGTTGACATTACAGATTTTTCGCAAAATTACTGTTTGCATGTTCAAATTAGTTTTCTCTAATGTTTTATACCTAACAGTTAGTAGTCCTGTCCTTGTTGTACAAACTAACAAATTCAGAATCTGAAAAGTCTCAGTTGAGATTTCCATTATTTTCGACTTGAGTTTAGGGTCTCAAGCCAGACATGGGCAAAGGGGGCTGAGGGGGTTGGCCCTACAGTGGGAAAATATCAAAATTTTCAAAACATATTAAGAGTCAGTCTCTGGACTGATCGAGTCTTGGCCCTTTGCCCTATTCAGACCCCAAAATTGAAACTTTGGGCTAGAGAGCTGTAAGTTGGTACACTAATACGTACTTATGAGTTGTCTTTCGGCCCCAAAGGATTAGTGGATTTGACGCTCCAATCCCGAGATACAGCCTTCTGAAAATCGGCCCGCTTAACTATGGGACCAAAATTTCAAACTCGAATTTCTACCCTACCAGCTGGAGTTGGAAGATAAAAATTTGGGTTTTTGCGTAGCTTTTGGAGTACTTTAAGAATCTGCAGTCCAATTTTGTGTTAGAACAAAAAAAATTTTTTTCGACCTCTTTGGCGGGCCATAACTCGGCTGGAACCCCCCCTAGAGGCGCTTTTTTATTTCATAGCTTTGTAGCGCTTTTTATAAGCTTCATTTTGGTATACATAGAATGTGCTACGATTGCTGGTGGCCAATCGAGTGAAAATTGGCCTCAAATGTCACCAACTCGAAAAATTCGCATGTTTCACTATACACATAATTTTCCAAATCGAATTTCTGACTTAATAAACGGAGTTGAACTTTGAAAATTTGGGTTTCCAGAGTACTTTCAGTGTGCTTTCCGAACATTTAGTGGATTTAGAATTTCGAGGAAAAAATTTTTTTTCGACCTCTATGGCGGGCCATAACTGGGCTGGAAACCCCCTAGAGGCGCTTTTTTATTTCATAACTTCATAGCGCTTTTTATAAGCTTCATTTTGGTATAGAATATGCTTCGATTGCCCGTGGCCATTCTGGTGACAATTGGCCTCATAGGTTATAAACTCGAAAAATTCCCTCATTTGGAAGGCCAAGTTTTTATGAGTTCTCAATATTTGAGGCCAATTTTCACCGAATTGGCCACGAGCAATCGAAGCATATTCAATACCAAAATGAAGTTTATAAAAAGCGCTACAAAGTTATGAAACAAAAAGGTACCTCTAGGGGGGTTCCAGCCGAGTTATGGCCCGCCAAATAGGTCGAAAAAAAATTTTTTTTCCTCTAAATGCTAAATCCACTAAATATTCCGAAAGCACACTGAAAGTACTTTGGAAACCCAAATTTTCAAAGCTCAACTCCGTTTATTAAGTCAGAAATTCGATTTGGAAAATTATGTCTATAGTGAAACATGCGAATTTTTCGAGTTGGTGACATTTGAGGCCAATTTTCACTCGATTGGCCACCAGCAATCGAAGCACATTCTATACCAAAATGAAGCTTATAAAAAGCGCTACAAAGTTATGAAATAAAAAAGCGCCTCTAGGGGGGGTTCCAGCCGAGTTATGGCCCGCCAAAGAGGTCGAAAAAAATTTTTTTTCTTCTAACACAAAATTGGACTGCATATTCTTAAAGTACTCCAAAAGTTACGCAAAAACCCAAATTTTTATCTTCCAGCTCCAGCTGGTTGGGTAGAAATTCGAGTTTGAAATTTTGGTCCCATAGTTAAGCGGGCTGATTTTCAGAAGGCTGTATCTCGGGATTCGAGCGTCAAATCCACTAATCCTTTGGGGCCGAAAGACAACTCATAAGTATGTATTAGTGTACCAACTTACAGCTCTCTAGCCCAAAGTTTCAATTTTGGGGTCTGAATACTGAGACTCGATCGGTTCAGAGACCGACTCTTAATATAACTAAACCCAATTTTGTGCTGCAGAATGTATTGTCTGGGCTAAAATTTTCTTTACTTTGGAATCCAAAAGTGGGTTTTCAGGTCCCCCCAAAAATCCGCTGGGGGGGGACTTTTGCCGAAAAATCGGGCTTGGGGGGGCGCCCCCCCCTTTACCCCCCCCAACGACATGTATGAAACTAAAAATATGCAAAATTTTGATATCAGGGTCAATTTGCATATGACTATTGCATATTGGAATTTTGCAAGCATATGATATTGCATATGCATGGCAAAAACCATGCATATATGCACTGTTTGATATTGCATATTGCATATATGCGTCCAACCGTAGAAGAGACACAAAGTCCGGCAGCCTCCTTTACAACAACCCTCCGATTTTTGCTGTTGGTGTGTGCAATACAACCCGCGTCTGGTGAGAATATAAAGCTTTTATCAAGCAGATCAGCCTGACAAATGGATCACTACAGCAGAACTGCTGTCTCTTTCAAGCATCAGCTCTGTTTTCAGTAGAGTCCATGTCTTTTTGTCTGGATCGAACATCTCCACCGTTTTCTTTGCGTTCTTGTCTCCATTCCCGCCAACAGCAAACAGTCGAGTCCCATCCGATATCAAACTGAAGTACCACCGTTTCTTCTTCATTGGTTTAATTTTAGTCCAAGTGTTCCGGACTGGGTTGTAGCGCTCGCATGACGAGAGTCCAGCCCCATTGTACCCTCCGCACACATAGACTTGGTTGTTGAGGACTGTGGCCGAGTGCCGGTCTCGTGCTGTGTGCATGGGAGCCACCATTGTCCAGGAATCCAAGTCAGTGGAATATCTCTCCACTGAACTCAATCGGTGACTTCCATTCCAACCTCCGATGGCATAGATCTCTGTCACCGCTGCCGCCAATGCAAGGTCGAATCTTGTTGTCAACATCGGGACACTTGAGTGCCATTTCTTCTGGTCGAACCGTTCACATGTTGACATCTTGTAGTTTTCCCATCCTTGCTCCCCACCACAGACGTAGATTATTCCGTTGAGAACTGTACTGGCATGGTTGTGACGACTTTGTTTCATGCTGACTGTCTCAGAGAGATGCATGGTTGTGGGTTGCAACTTGAGAACACTCTTCATTGCGTCCCAGTTTGCGTCCTGGCCTCCGATCAGGTATACTGTGTTGTTCAATGTCTCAGAAGTGTGGTGTCGTCTGCTCTGAGGAAGTTGTCCTTTGAGCTGAGTGTTTTTGGCCGTATTCTCGGGGTAGTTCAGTTCGATCGATCGTTGTGCCTTCTCAGTCAAACCACCGCTGATGAGAAGCGCAAAGAAAACTGCTGAAATGATGAGATTGAACAAGTTGATACTAGCTGTTCATTTACCCAAACTCGCTATTCGTTCTTTTAAAAGCATATTGCTGAATAGTAGTGGATTCATGTTTCATTTACCCAAACTTGCTATTTGTTAATCCTAACTGGTTATTTTGGTATAGGTTGAGTTAAAAGAGGATTTTACACGGTCCATAGACCATAACAGACTGTAAACAAGTGACAAACGTTTTGGTGTGGTGGTAGTTGTCGTAGGAGCAGTAGTAGTGGTTACTGTAGTGGTTGTGGTAGTTGTGGTTGTGGTTGTAGTTGTGGTTGTGTACTCGCCTATGTCTATAAATTAATAATTGCTTTGAATCCTGCAATCAACATGATGATACCTGAGCAGTCATTTTCCCCTGGCACTAGAGCATTTAGTGCCAAAGCACTTTCCAGTTTTACGTCTCTGGCATTTTTGAGTACGATCGAAAAGGTCTGCTTGGAAGTCATTTTGTTTCTATTGATTCTGTGGAGTTTCATGGGCTTCAACTTGTACTTCAGTCTATGCCACTCGAATGAACCTCCCCAGCTATCCAGCAGGTTGTTAAGGGAAGCTTCATCTAGATTAAAGGCTGACTTATTTTCATTTTTGCTTGACGTATTTGTCGTTTTTCCAGAACCATGCGTATTAACATAATTGGCACCGATTTTAAATTTTTCTCCATAGCCAGCACTTCCCCCAGCTGACATCATGTCATTGACCATTTTGCCATTAGCATGATTCTCTGCGTCATACCTCTCCAAATTACGCTTGTCTACATTGTATCTTTGCTTGCCAGCCCCTGCAGTGCGATTGAAATGCTTGATTAGTTTCATCAGTTTGTCAGGTTTCGTCCAGCTGTCATCCCAGAATGTTGAGCGCCAAACGTCTGAGGACGCTTCTTCAACCACAACCTCGCCATCCTGCAACTTCTTCATGATGAACTTTGACAAGTCGATCTGGTCTTTGGCGCCGATATACTCCCCTGTGCTGATCTGTGTGGCGCGGACATGCTGCGACACTTCCTGACATAGCCTTCTATAGTCACGCGAAGTTAGATAGTAGTCTTTGGCCGATTTGAGCTTGTTCTGAAGCTTAGTAAAGAGGTTGGTCTTCGCCACTGTGTTGAATGCGATGGCTATGCGTCTGCTGTGCACCTTCTGTGCCAGCATGCTGTACCGGACTTGCAGATAGTTCAACACCCAGGGACCTGACCGCAGCAGCTCAACAAATCTTTTTGCCGATTGTTTCGACTCAAATTTGACATAAAAGTTGATCACATTCTTTTGCACACCACTGTGTCTGCTTGGTTGAAACTGTACATTGGGCATAAGGGGCTCTCCGGACCATGACAGCTGGATGCTGTTTAGATGTAGTGGCCAGAGCTGATGACTTTGGATTTTTCTGTTCTGGATGGTGCTTAGGAAATAGAGAAGTCTTTTCTTGTAGCAGTTATTGCTCAATGTGATGGGTATTCTCACTCTGTTTGTGACATGCGTTGAAAGCACTTTCAATTTGTTTGTGTCCACTTTGAGCAATGGAAAGTAGATGAACGCATCTTTGTTGGTGTCATTATTGTTGTCCCACCAGACTGGCAGACAAAGTCCATAAGGGTTGTTGCAGTAGCGGACATAGGTTTGCTCCATGATCATTCCATTCTCTTCATTGACTACTGATGTAGACTCTGCTTGCTTCTCTGGTTTTTCTGGTTCCTCATCCTCCTCAGGTTCTTCTGGCTCCTCTTTTATCTTCACCATTGTTTATCCATAATTCCAGCCAAAACATGACATCATCATCATCATCATCATCATCATCATCATCATCATCATCATCATCATCATCATCATCATCATCATCATCATCATCATCATCATCATCATCATCATCATCATCATCATCATCACCATCATTGTCATCGTCATCATCCTCATCATTGTCATCGTCATCATCGTCGTCATTGTCATCATCATCATCATCATCATCATCATCATCATCATCATCATCATCATCATCATCATCATCATCATCATCATCATCATCATCATCATCATCACCATCATTGTCATCGTCATCATCCTCATCATTGTCATCGTCATCCTCATCGTCATTGTCATCATCATCATCATCATCATCATCATCATCATCATCATCATCATCATCATCATCATCATCATCATCATCATCATCATCATCATCATCATCATCATCATCATCATCATCATCATCATCATCATCATCATCCAGAACGGCACATAGTGGGTGAGAGTAAGAAAGAAAAATAATTTTTAAAACGAGACAGGCAAACAGGCTATGTACTAGAACTAGATGATGGGTTCTGGGGAGATGGGGTAATACACTAACATTTGTATTGCAGTCATAATTAGATCATTGCATCGTCAGTGTCAGTATTGCTGTTAGCAAAGTGTAAAGCACAATGTTAAACAGTCTGGAATTATGTGATAAACCTTGGCTTTGCTTCCAGTTTTGAATCCTGTGTGTCTGCTCTTGTCATCTACACTCACAACAGGCACAATTTGCAATCGAGCATTTCTTCAGCTGAGCAAGCTTACCTGGGCACTCCTCTTGACTCTCAGACACAACAAACTTGGTTTCGCTTTTGATCTCAACCTCTCTCACCTGAATAGATGCAATTTGCAGCATGCTGCTCAGGTGGAGGGAGTCTGTGTTGAGTCGGTAGAGGCTCAGAGGCTTCATTTCAACATGTTCACCATGAACTTCTAACTTGGACATTCCTAGACGCAAAGCGTCATCGATCTGAGTTTTGTTGAATTTGGTGTAGTTTCTTCGCTTCATCTCTTCCTGGAAGGCTTTAACGGAAGATTGGTTGTGTTCTTTGCTGAAGTTTCCCCCAAGTGAGATAGACTTAACGGCAACCTCTCCTGAAATACAATATGTCTGGTGCAAAGAAGTTTGTTGCTTTGCGATTCTACAGGGTATCCCAAATAATGACAACATCCCTTTTTTTCTGCCATTTCCGCAAATTTTGACCAAATTACGGGATGTTTTATGTGGTAAAATTTGGTGTACCAGACTTAGCACAATCCTGAGAATTTAAGCAATGTCTGATCGTTAGGATAATCCATATTTTCTTAAGACTCTGTAAAGAATCGAAATTTAACGCAAAATATCCCACAGTTCTGAACAGTTTCTGCAAATTTCAGGTCATTTAACGATCATTTCCAGTAATGACATCAAAAAGAAAACATTGCATTTTAGGTGCTATTTCTGTAGGCATTGAATTTTACAAATTTCAAACATTCCTTAATTTCTCGGGATTGCGTTAAGCCTGATGCACCAAATTTTACTACACAATATCTCCCCTATTTGCCATCTGTGTTTCATTCAAGTTTCAGCAAATGTGGTCAAAATTTACGGAGATGCCAGAAAAATGATGTTATCATTTTTGGGACTGCCTGTAGAAGATACTAACCTGACACACTCATCCCATGCGATTTGAATTTCTCTACTGTTTCGGCATTGTCGGATAGGGCGTTCATGTCTTTCTCATCAGATAAATATTGCCCATTTGATTTATTACTGAACAGTGTGCTGTCCCGCAGATAACGCGATGTTTTATCAGGTTTCAGGTATGTCGCATCCCAAAATGTCGACTTCCATCTATGGTCATTGAAACCTTTTATTACTTCCTTGTCCTGCTTTAGGAGTTCATCTAATATCTGAAAACTCTTTGCTTCTTAGATAATCATATACAGTGCTGGCTATAAAAAGATGGATCTCCTGGTCATTTTTGAGTTTTTTAAAAGATTATTGGCACGATTATTATTATTATTATTATTATTATTATTATTATTATTATTATTATTATTATTATTATTATTATTATTATTATTATTATTATTATTATTATTATTATTATTATTATTATTATTATTATTATTATTATTATTATTGTTATTATTATTATTATTATTTCTTAAGAGTTTATGTTGTCCAAGTCCTAGCCTGATAGCCTTCTATACCCTGGAGTTATGCCCTTCCGATCGATCCAATAAATGGCTCGAAAAATGGCAAGGTGGTCTTTCTTGGCAAACACCGTATATCTATGACAATTTTCTTTGAAAAAAAATTCTTTCCTATTTTGAAATAGATACAATAAACCTGTTTTTATCCTAATTTAAATTTATTTAAACCTGTGAACATGTCTCTGTATGATGATGTGTTGGGACTTTCTCGTTTTTCTAGTAAGAGGACTACCATTCAATGGATGTTTAAAAAGAAAATGCTTACAGATTCGATCGATAAACTGGCTTCCCCATCCACATAGTTGTTGAGTGTAGTCTGAGCAGCTTTCACATTAGTCATGGCCTGTTTGACAACAGCATTCATGTCCTCAGCAGACAAATAAACATCTTTCGTCTTCGGTAACTGTGTATTCACTTTAGCCATTGTCTTGGTGTTCACAACACTGTTAGTCTCAACATTGATTGTTCTCATACTAGCGCTTCCCAGTTTTCCAGAGTACTTCAGCTTCAAATCTTCGAAGACCAGCTCCTTTGAATTTTTCACATCTTCCATAAAGCTTTCAGCCGTGCTTTTATCGTGTGCCCAGAGTTCAAACCAGACTCTTTTGTTCTGCGCTATTTGTGGCAACACACGTTCAGGGAGCATGATTTGTTCGGTCAGTGAGGAGCCTTTTTCTATAGCCAGCGTCAGCTGGGGCATTATGTAGGGTCCGACTTGGTGAGGACGAACTTTGAAGCCGAACACTTTCTCCAGGTGCTGTCTAACATTCTCAAGAAAACATTGGTCATAGAACTTGACTTGGAATTGAATCGAGTGAACATCGGTTGCTTTCAGATGAGCGTAGGTCATGGTGTCGGTCAAGGCTTCAAGCAGGGGCATCACATAGAATCTCAGTTGATCTGTTTTGTTCTGGGTCAGGTAGTATTTGTTCATTTTGTGCGGGAAGATTTCGCGCTTGTTGCCCTCTTTGTCTTCGTAGACGGCTACTACGGAATGAGTTGACACTCCCGTGTGCAGGATGTCGTATTTTGTGTTGCTGCCTTCTGAAATGGTGACAGGAAAACTCAAGCTTCCTCCCTAACAAATAAGTGGACTAATCACTGTTGTCCTTACTACTGCTCTAATAACAGGCATATGTCATTGCGCACATTTAGCATTTTTCTAATAATTGATGTACTGTAGATAAAGAATTGTACCTGAGAGAAACAATTCTGAAGCTATCAAAAAGCTTATAGCAAGATTCCTCTGCAACATTGTGCTACAGTAGCAACACAGACAACGTTTTACTAAACGTCCTGAAGCTTCATTTCAAAAGCAGACCACTTGAAATTATGCAAATTTTGAAATACTTAGTGGTGCTCACGTTTTTATTTCGCTTTGCTGTTATACGTATGTACATTTCAGCTGTACTGTATCAAAAATACTTAATGAAACTAGCAGTGTTCTTGCATACGAAGTGTACGGCTTACCGATTTGTAGATATCGAAGGCCAGTATTAAATAAAAGCGACTCTAAAAGAAATTTGAAAGAGCCACAACCCCACACGGCTTCTAATTTTGAATACAATGTGGTGCTGCGATTATAAAATCTTTCTAACAAACATTGGATAATGGGCTGTTGAAGTGTTCGACATTGGGCCTTATTTTTTGGTCGCTAGTTGGTTCAGTGGGTGGTTCGCTGCCTTTGAGTCACGGTGGCCCCTGCATCCCTAGTGGCTGTAGTGGGTTCGAAACCAGTCTGACTGAAATCAAATGACGCAAAGCACCACCCAGGCCACCGAAAGCTGGTGACTGTGAGTAGGAAAAAATGGGAACCAACTGGATCTGCCATTGTACCCAAGCCCAAGACTGCCCCGTTGGAGAAGAAGATCAATGACGTCAGAAGCTGCCTGAGAGACCAACTATGCTCGAGCCCTCTCCCCTCTAGCAAATAGGGCACCAGCGGCCGTCGGGAGCTGACTGCATCATATCATGACGTCAACACTCCGGGCACTGTTTTAGTGACCGGCACCCAGCAGCATGTGGAAGATGTGACTCGGTAGTAAAAAAAGGGCAAACGTCCGAGATTGCGAATTATGGGGTTTGCGAAATGGACCACGAGTTTGGTCGTAGGCCATTAGGCCCCTCACATCGCATTGGCTTATTTTCTATTTCAACACAAAAAGATAGTTACCAACCAACCAAGCTATAATTTTTTTATCTAAACAAGCAACTATTCTACAAAAGTTATGCAATCATTTCTTTTTGTTTTTTTGTGTATTTTTGCTGATGAGTAATCAAAATTAAAGGCGCTTTATAATGTATATAATGCTGTTGAATGAAACATTAGAAGAAACAATGTTGAATTTAGAATAAAGCTGACTGTATGAAAAACTGATGAACTTTGTTTGGTACTTATTGCGGTGTGACTACACTGTATGGCTAGCTACTACTGTAGACACTTTTCAAATTTAAGCTAGTAAGTTAAAGTTAACAACAAATTGCCTTTCTGAGCTACAAAGGCTATCCGCTACAAAATGTGAAGAATATAATTAGAATAAATTACATCTGTATAGCTACATTTTGCTCTCAAAGCTCGTTCAGTCATGGTAGTAGTACCGGTGGCGTACCCAGGATTTTGCAAAGTGGGTGTAAAATTTTGAAGTTGCCTTGTTGGGCAGCGGCCCAACAAGGGCGAAAAAATTTCGCAACATTACGCTTCAAAAACGTGGTAAATAAGCATTCTGAGCTTAAAATTGACAGAAACTACCAGTTTTTTAGTATAAAGTAGCCTGGTTGGGCTTTTGCCGGACCAGGGCGAAACATTTTTTTGAAAATCTAGCCCTCGAAAACGCATTTAAAATGTATTCTGAGCATGAAATAGACAGTTTTAGTACATAGTAGTTTAGTTTAATTCATTTCTCTTATTTTTGTCTAATAATTTTCCTCTCTACCTCCACCACAAAGGTGTGGACCTACACACCCTACAACCAACTGGGTACGCCACTGAGTAGTATTAGATCTGTCAAGTCAAAGCGAAAATGACAACATGTCTGTTGACTTGCTTCTTGCTTTTCAGTAAGAAATGTTACACATTCACAGAAATAACAAGGCATGCCGACACAGTTGGTGTGGTGGTTTAGGCCGCAAAGCCACTGTGCGCGACGTCGTGCGTTCATCCTCTCTTGACGGCAGGTTTCTTGACGCAAAGAGTTGGTCGTCGGCATGAAGCCCAACCCAGGCTACTGATAGCTAGTGACAGCCAAACTCGCCAGCAAAACAGAACTTTTTAGCTGTATTTCAGCCCAAATTAGCGATTCTTGGCGATTTTTTCGATATTTGTAGCGTTTTTTACTGCCCAACCCCCTCCCAAAATTTTGTCTCAGACCTTCCCCTGGCCGGCGCCAGACCCCCGCAACCCCCCCTCCCCCCTTCGGCGGATGACCTGTTACATGTATGCTTTCTGAGCTACAAAGGCTATCCGCTACAAAATGTGAAGAATATATTTAGAATAAATTAGATCTGTACGGACTATATTATGCTCTCAAAAGCTCGTTCAGTCATTTGATCATCCAAAGTCGAACAGTAGTAGTAGTAGCAGTGGCGTACCCGGGATTTTGGAAAGTGGGTTTAAAATCTTGAAGTTGCCTGGCTGGGTCGCTGCCCAACAAGGGCGAGAAAATTTCGCAACAATACGCTTCAAAAACGTGTTTAAAAGCATTCTGTGCTGAAAATTGACAGAAATTATTAGTTTTATTAGCTTAAAGTAGCCTGGTTGTGCTTCTACCCAACCGGGGTGAGAAATTTTTTGAAAATCTAGCCCTCGAAAACGCATTTATAATGTATTCTGAGCATAAAATAGACAGTTTTGGTACATAATTCATTTCTGTCTGATTTTTCTTCCTTACCTCCACCGCAAAGGGGTGGACCTACACACCCTAAACCCAACTGGGTACGCCACTGAGTAGTAGTCGATCTGTCAAGTCAAAACGAAAATGACACCATATCTGTTGACTTGCTTCTTGCTTTTCAGTAAGGAATGTTACACATTCACAAAAATAACAAGGCATGCCGGCACAGTTGGTGTAGTGGTTTAGGCCGCAAAGCCACTGTGCGTGACGTCGTGCGTCCATCCTCTCGGCGCGGCAGGTTTCTTGCCGCAAAGAGTTGGTCGTTGGCACGAAGCCCAACTCAGGCCACTGATAGCTGGTGACAGCGAGTAGGTAAATGGGAACCAACTGGAGCTGCCTAAGCACCTAAAAGCTACAATAGCAACCACACATGTGTTGGGACATATGGAACGGGGACAGCTACCACTGAGACCCGACCAGACTGACACCGAGCATGTGTTTAGGCTAGTGCGAAGGCAGGGATGATATGGGTGTGCGTGATGTGGTCTAACGCAGGGGTTACAACGGCCCCGCCCGTACAATAAGGCATCATATCATACTGTACGTATGTGAGCCAACAATAATCAAATCTGCTTTAGCCTATGAAACGAAAGTTAAGGCTGACATATTGAAATTATAATTTTTCGAAAAAATCATGCAAACCACACAAAGAACTAAATTAGTGGCCTCTAAGTGCTTAACTGGGGCTAATCCAAGGATATTCTTTCAGTCAATACCTCGTCTGGTCTGTCTGTCTGTCCTACCAGGGATCACTTTTGCCCAGGCTCGCAGCGCAGCTGTGATGGCTCTGAGACCTGTTGCTACGCAGATGGAAACGGTTGGGGTTGCTGCAGTTTTAAGGACGCCGTTTGTTGTTCTGACCAAAGCACTTGTTGTCCGAACGGTTATGTTTGTCTCCCGGGAAGTGAATACTGCTGGAAAGTAGGCTACCTTTACTTGGTTTCGATTGATCTAGCTTATTACAAGCCCTTTTTGCAGATTGGAGGAGGGACAATTATGCCCAGAGGGGGCTTGATTGTACAATAGACCTTGAGCATTGTCTTGTTGGCTTGTCATACTGTTTGTTTCGCACTTGCTCTATAAAGTTTGCAGATCATCCAGTGTTTCACTCCTGCTTGCATAAATTACATCACATATTTATGCTTAGATTCCATTACTAGCTTACTCAACCATACATGTACTAGGAAGGTTTTGGGGGCTTACCCTGTAGCTGAACAGGCCAAACCCCCTCACACCGCATCCCAGGGACAGGTTAAGGGACCCCGAGACCCAAAAATACAAGTACTATTATGAAAATTTAAAACGGATAGCAGATGGCGGGAATCGATTTACTCCTATTCTAGTCCGCACTTTGGAATGGCTTCAGGGAGACAGCAATTTGCGATCGTTCTCAGTTGGGGAGATCACTCGAATTTCAAATTTTGAACACAGAATTTTGAATGTGGTATCAAACGACTGCTGACGATCTCCTGGTTATTATTTTACACATCAACATCTAATTACTGCAAGCTATATTCAGCTTTACCTTAGATACGTTTTTTTGGTCTTGAACAAAAGAATGTAAAACGTGCGCACCCAAATTGTAAATCTTTAACAAATATGACCAAATCCGGTATCAAACAACTACTTTTGACTTGTACATTATTGTTTTATGCACCAGCACATCCACAACCAATTACTGCCTGCTATCTCATATTACGCGCTCGACATATCGCCTTACTTCATCGATTATCGGCCGATTTCCCCCGGAACCGCCACTTACTAAAACAGTCGTAGCATTCGAGTCTGCCGACGGATATGTCTGCCCACGAGCATATGGGTAGATATGACGATTAGCTATCGATTAAGCATAAAGTTAACAATATTCGTACAAGCCCAAGGACGGTGGCCATTGTGGAACAAAAAAAATGGCCAAAATGTACACACTCAAAACACTAATCGGCGCAAGTAGTGATCTCCCTATTTATGGGGACCGCATTCCATTAATTTACGATCTAACAAGCACGGATACTGTATTCACCGTCATTCAGACTCGAACAATCGTGCAGAGAATTTTGATGAGCAGGAAAACCTCCAATTTCTTGTTTCATAATAGTGCGATATTTGCAATCTACGCCTAAAGTTTGCCTTGTGCAACAATTTTTGTTCCAATTCAGCACAAAAAAATTTTCGATTTTGACTTTGAGGGCAAATTTCGACCTAACGGTATGGGTCGATTTCGGCTATATTTTGCATGCATGTAGGGAATTTACTAGGCTATTTTAAATATAAAAACTGGACCTCGCCTAGGATCCTAATGTATGAAAATTTGGTCAAACGTGTTTGTCGGTGTAGCACAAAATTGGTGTAAAACCGCGTTTTTAGCCTATAACTCCGGTACGGAGCATCCAACCGCACTTTAGATACCATTTTCGAAATCTCCGAGTCTGGCCGCATCTGTTTGTGTGCAAACTTTCATCCTACGAGCAAGCATGAGCTTAAAATCATGTTTTGAAGTTAGGGTACTTTTTTCTTTTTTTCAGCCGGACCACCCCTACTTTGGAGGGGGGGCCTGGCGCTCTGGGGGGTCCACCGAAGCTCATACTTTGGGGTTCATATTTTTTCGTCATCTACTCTCACATATATAAAAATGAGGCAAATCGGTGATGTGACCCTGACCCGATTTGGGGAGGCACTTCCAATTCTCTCAGAAATTGCGTCTTAAAAATATTTATAGTTATTTAAAGATGTTCTGCTTAGTTCCTGAGATATTATCCCTCGGAGTTGAAACAGAACTATGGACAAAAAATCCTAAAAGTTTGAACTACAAACCACTATAACTACAAACTAAATGTTGGTAGGAAACTAGGTCTCGAACAAAAGAACGTAAAACGTGCGCACCCAAATTGTAAATCTTTAACAAATATGACCAAATCCGGTATCAAACAACTACTTTTGACTTGTACATTATCGTTTTATGCACCAGCACATCAACAACCAATTACTGCATGCTATCTCAGATTACGCGCTCGTCATATCACCTTACTTAATCGATTATCGGCCGATTTCCCCAGGAACCGCCACTTACTAAAACAATCGCAGCATTCGAGTCTGCCGACGGATATGTCTGCCTGCCCACGAGCATATGGGCAGATATGACGATTAGCTATCAATTAAGCATAAACATAACAACATTCGTACAAGCCCAAGGACGGTAGCCCGTTTGGAACCAAAAAATGGCCAAAAATGTGCACACTCAAAACATTAATCGGCGCAAGTAGTGATCACCCTATTTATGGGGACCGCGGTTCATTAATTTAGGGTCTGACAAGCACGGATACTGTATTCATCGTCATTCAGACTCGTACAATCATGCAGAGAATTTTGATGAGCAGGAAAACCTCCAATTTCTTGTTTCATAATAGTAGTGGCTCCACTACTAACAAACGTCCATGGCTTGTTCTCAGTTCCAAACTAAGTCGAAGCTAACTCTTTTCTGTCACGAATTACCTGTTTTTATCGTGAACTGTGTGCAATTTTAGCATGAAAGAAAGCGGAAACCTTTCCCTGTTTATAAACATGTGCCAGTCAGCAACGATGCACAGACTGCTAACCATAAACAATACTTCAATTTCACAACAAACACAAGTTTAGTTTAGTCTCACTTTTGTGCCGCACAAGCATGCACTCTATGCTTCTGTATTGCATTGCAGCGTTCAGTTTGATTGCATCTATAGCTGGCTTGCAAAACTTTTCTTCCGTCCTACTCCGTAAGTGCAAATATTTTTAAGATCAGTTCATAAAGACTGTTCAGCTCCACCAAGAAATGCGCGACTTCGCATAATCAACTCTACTACACTGAAGGTTAACTGGGAACCCCCAGTGCGTGGTGCCTTTTACGTCAAAGGATACTACATCTCAGTGAGGTCACTCAAAAGCCAACCGAACAGAGATTTCCGTACCAATGACCGCGCTCGGAGTGTGACTCTTTTTCATTTGATCCCAGGCGAACGATACAGGGTACAGGTAGCTGCCATTTCGCGCCAAGGAATGGGCTTCAATCACACATTTGAACCGATTATAATGCCAACAAAAAGAGGTTTGTACTGTATATAAGACAGAAAACCAAAATTTGGACTTCTTCTTTCAGCAGTCCCTGATTCCCCAAGACAATTCCGAACACAGACAGATGTGACAAGCATATTGGTTTCCTGGATGCCACCACCTCAAGCTGATGAAGTTCTTGGCTATTTAGTAGGACATGGCATAAATTTTCCAAACCGTTTTATAAAACGAATAGGACCCCGAAAACGGAGTCATCTAATAGAAAACCTGCAGCCTAACACAAACTATGTGATCAGTTTGTGTGCCTTTAACTCTCATGGGGACGGATCTTCTGTCCATGAGACGGTTAAAACACTTGAGCAAGCAGAAACACCTCCAATCCTTCAACCTCCGATGCAACTTCAGGGCATCATGCAAAGCTTGACAAGCATCACATTGAGTTGGGTCGATCCAGGTTCAAAAGAGTCGCTAGATGGCAGATATTACACTATAAGGTGTGTCCTTGCATTTTTCTTGCGCTTAGAGACTATTCGAAATTCTCCAGCCATACTAACCTACAGGGTTGTATATTTTTCCGAAAAAAACCTCGGCCTGTTTTTTTCCAGTTTTTTTCCGGTTTTTTCCGGTTTTTTTCCTAAATCGCGGAAAAAAACTCCAGCCCAAGTTCTGAGTATCCTAGGCTGGTTTTATGATTCCTAACGCTTTCTAGCGCCTTCCTCAGTCTTGTTAGACCAGAAATACACGTGTTACATTGATATAAATCACGAAACAGGCATGAAACTGTGCCTGACAGGTTCCATAAATAACGCTATATGCAAATTTTCTTACAGCAGTTTGCATTTTTGTTTTTTCATGCCAAATTTGGTCTTTTTTGTTGTTTTTCTAACAGTTTTGAGTCAGTATGGCCTATTATGCATAGCAAAAGGCCATTTTTTAAACGAAAAATGACGTAAATTAGCTATTTTTAGCTTGAGTTTTTTTCCGCGATTTATGTTTTTTTTCCGACCCTTAGGAAAAAAACCGGTTTTTTTCCGAAAAAAAACAGTTTTTTTCCGGTGTTTTTTTTCCACCTCACATCCCTGCTAACCTATGACAGTCAACGCCGTTTATGGTACCAACACCATATAAGGTGACAGTACCATATATGGTACCGGACCTTAGGGTAGTGGTACCATATATCCATATATGGTACCGGCATCTCATATGGTACCGTCACCATGTATGGTACCGGTACGTTATATGGTACCACCACAGGCCCCGAACGTCGGGGTACCATATATGGTGTCGGTTCCATAAACGGCGTTAAATGCCTGACTGTATGATCTGCATGCGAGTTATTATATGGCATGTGCTGAACTCTCGATTTTAGGTGTATTCACTTTGACAGCGACAAAAACGGGCATGTTCTCCAGGTAAATGCATCCATGAGCACATACACCTTCACCGACTTGAAGCCGGACAAAACATACGAGTTTAGTGTGCGCACTAATCTTCAGCAGCGCTATTCAGCTTGGTCCATGCCCTGGATTCAAACAAGTTCGCCACCATCTCCACCGTCGTTCACAGCAAAACCTGAAGATCTGACGATTGAAGAAGGCAAAACGGCTTCCTTTCAGTGCACCACAGACTCGGTGACCGTTCATTGGTTCAAAGACGGTCATCCTTTTCCCGGCTGTCAGTCAAATGGAAGAGTGAGTGTAGGATCTGATGGAAAACTGCAGATTGAAAATGTCAGCCAGCTGAGTGATCAAGGTGTTTATGCCTGTTTAGCTTACAATATGCACGGTGTTGTAATGGCAAAAGCTGCACTGAAAGTTGTAGCAAAAGGTTAGTTGATGATTCATCGATGATTTTTTCTTCTATCTGGTTTGTTTAAAATGATCTGTGTACAATGTGATACCGTCATATTTTATACAACTGCTGTAACTTTTAAGTGAAACAAGTTCATGTATTACATCACTTGGCACTGTAATGATATAGCGTCAAATAACAATCCTGTCCAAAAAATCCGTTGTACCTAACTTCCGTGTCTGTCAGTGTTATGACCTTGTTTTTCTTCACTTCTGCTTTTCTTACATATGGCTGACTATATACAGAAGAATTAGCACAAAATATATGCTTTAGCTCCATTACAGTGGACAGGTATTGAGAAAGTGCCTAACATCAGGTATTAGGTACAAGTATTTCAAAATACCCAGTTAGGGATCAGATATTGGTAGGTATTCACAAAAATACGTGTATCAGGCAGGGATGGATATTTTTCCAAAAAAACCTCAGCCTGTTTTTTTTCGGTTTCTTTTTTCTTGGTGTTTTTGGTGATGTCTACGCTTACAACGCAACAGTCTGGCTAAATTTTCTGTCATATTTATATGTCATCCACATTTTTCGTTTTACAGGTAGCTATGGTAGGCAGCCTTACGTTCCCTATCTAGTGAGGAAAATTTTGAAGAATTACAGGAAAAAATCAGGTAAAGCATACAATTTTCCATGAACCACGGAAACTCACAAAAGGAACAGAGCCTTATGCAGGTAACGAAATTGGCCGCCTAAATGAGCATTTGGCCGGCGAGCAGTAATTAGGTTACGGAACCACCACCTATTCTTGGACACAGCCAGCCCTCAATCTAATTTCCGTGTCTCACGGAAAATCCTATGCTTTCCATAGTTGTACTGTAGCCTCCCAACACGCTTTTTAATGAACAAATTTGTCTTATACTACCATTTACTGCCGTTTGTTTGTATCAGACCTACCTGTACCTGTTTCAGACCAAAAATACCCAAAATCAGGTAGGTGCGGTTCAAAAGTACTCGATCAGGTATATCAGAATAGGCATCACGGGGCATTGCAATTCTCGCTGATTATCAGGTACAGGCACAGGTATACCTGATCCACAGTAATCTCCACCCAACAAGAAAAGTTCACACAACGGCCAAGATGTGTGGTTTATCAAAATCAGAAACTTTTATGGTCGGCCTGCCAATATACAGGTTCCGCCAAAAAAACCCAGCAGATTTTTCGCTGTAGCGACAGCAAATCTCAAACGATTTGAATGAATCGTTTTTTAAATGAAAGATAACGAAATCCTTAAAAGATTGCTGAAAATTTCGTTAACGTACTCTGCTCAGTTCCTGAGATATTGGCTCTCAAAATCAAAACAGTGATTTTGGCAGTGAACAAGAGGGATTATACAGGGTGTGTCAAAAAAAACAACCCAGCAGATTTTTTGCTGTAGCAACCGCAAATCTCAACCGATTTGAATGAATCCTGCTTTAAATGAAAGATAAATATATTCTTGAACGACTGGTGTAGCGTTTATTAAGATGCGTTGCTTAGTTCCTGAGGTAATTGCTTTCAAAATCAAAACAGAGATTTTGGCAGTGCACAACAGAGATTAAAGCAACCCAGCAGATTTTTTACTGTAGCAGCCGCAAATCTCAACCGATTTCAGTGAGTCCTATTTTATATGAAAGATAAATTAATTCTTGAAAGTTTGGTGAAGCGTTTATTAAGATATGATGCTTGGTTCCTGAGATATTTGCACTCAAAGTCAAAACAGATTTTGGCTATGAACAAGAGCGATTTTTATTACTCTGTTGCACTTCATAATAAAACCGATTCCTACTGCTCAGGGCTAACGTAACGAGGTTTTTCTGGTGCCACACATGCTTGGTTACTTCATTTGTAAAAGGCTTGTTGCCCCTCAGCAGTAGGAATCCGTTTTGTTGTGAAGTGCAACGGAATCGCTCTTGTTCACTGCCAAAATTTCTGTTTTGAGTTTGAAGGAAAATATCTCAGGAACTAAGCATCGTATCTTAATAGGGCCGTCACCAGTCTTTCAAGAATTTATTTATCTTTCATTTAAAGCAGAATTCATTCAAATCGGTTGAGATTTGCGGTTGCTACAGCAAAAACTCTGCTGGGTTGTTTTTTTTGACACACCCTGTATATTATTCTGCACTTCGTAATAAAACGGATTCCTGCTACTACTAAGGGCTCTTGGAGGCTTTACAGGTGACACAGAAACTCGGTTTACTTCAACACTAAAGTATCATTAGCCCCAGCAGTAGGAATCTGCTTTATAACGAAATGCAACGGAATCGCTCTTGTTCTTTACCAAAATCTGTTTCGACTTAGAGGGCAAATATCTCAAGAACTAAACTGTGAATCTCAATAAAAATTGCACCAATCTTTGAACAATTTATCAATCTTTCATTCAAAAAAGGATTCATTCAAATCGGTTTAGATTCATGGTTGCAAAAGTAAAAAATCATCTGGGTTGTTCTTTATCACTCTTGTTCATTGCCAAAATCTCTGTTTTGACTTTGAGGACAAATATCTCAGGAACTAAGCAGGCTATCTTAATAAGCGTTACATCAATCTTTCATAATTTATTTGTCTTTCATTTAAAAAAGGATTTATTAAAATCGATTGAGATTTACGGTTGTTTGTTACAGCAAAAAATCTGCTGTGTTGTTTTTTTTGGCGGACCGTGTATATAAGACTTGTAGTAATTTTGTTTAGCTAGTTTCGAACAAAGTCTGTTTTAGGTAAGCGCGTGGTTCCCCCAGACAACCGTTGTATGAATCGATTGCCTATACTTACCGGACTATTAGTGTAAGAAGGGCTGAGTTGTTGCGTGAGTCAACAAACAAAATGGGTAAGCTCTTGTCTTCATTCGAGCAGGAGCCAATAAAGGCGTTGTGTCCTTCCGTTTCAAATGTCGTAGTGTGGCCTGCAATATCTACGTAGTTTGTATCAGTAAACCCAGATCAACAGATGATACGTACCTGGAATAATAACTCTATTCTTGGTCGTTTTCCAGCAGACTGACTTCTTCATCTGAGGTATTACAAAAAGCCAATCCTTTCCTACATTGTGTATTTTCAGATAGAAATATGGAGTTGACAGGACAACACTTGCAGACAGCAACACCAGAAACCAACGCATCATTTTACTGTAGATTGGATGAAAGATGTAAAATCCTAAAAGTTGTTGTGAAAGAGGGCAGAATTGTTCCTTTGTCTTCAAACTTTTCATTGTAAGATCATAAAAAGGGTGGAATGGCTAGTGAAACAGCTCTCTAACTATCTTTAAGAAAGCTCTTAAAGTGCAGTACACACCTCATTTTATGAGGGCTTTTGGATAGTCGAAATCGTTCTGGTTCGCTATATGGAAAAAAGCGGCTGCTATATTACCTCGACTTTGACAGCGTACAACACTAGACTACTGGTATTTTACTAGTAGTAAAATAATAGTAAAAAGTAAAATTAAGAGCCAATAGTAAAGTGAAAATTTAATTAAATTAACAAAGACAGTCAATAGTAAATTGTAAATTTTACCACTATTTTACTAGTTTTTGGTGAATTCCAGGCAAATTCTTGATCAATTTTGCAATAAAAGATGCGTGGGCCCACTTTTGTCAGTTGAATATCACACATTTTTGTCCATAAAGTTCTTGAGAACCTTCTATCATGTTCAAATTTAGCAACAATTTAGCACCAACATAAACGTTTCGCAAAATCTTGGCATCATTGATGCAAAATTGTTCCTAATGACTAGTAAAATCGTAGTAAAATTGGTAGTAAATTGGTAAAATTATTAGTAAAATCGGAGCTGCTTGGTAGTTAAACAAAAATAAAAATTAAATTGAAGGGCTGAATTTATAGTAAATTTAGTAAATACTAAAATAAAAATCCACTAGTAAAATAACAGTACACTAGACTAGACTAGACTAGAGATAGATCGTGCCTGTTTTATTTAAACTACAGATATTATTCTCTGCTCGTGCCGTGCTGATTGCTAAATCGGTGGCACCAACCAACCAATCTATAGTCTGCTCTAAACAAAGTGCATACAAAACAAATTCATAAAAAATAAGGTGCAACATTGGAGCAATTTCAACTCAGAGTCAAACACATCGTGCACACAGTAATCACAAGCTCTGTGAGCCTATCCTATTGCTGACACGGTCGAACTTTCATCATTGGACTGCTCTTTCGTTCAACCGAACCCTGTAGAAAACAGGTTCATCGTCTAGCCAGGTAAAAATATGGTAAAACCGTATGAGCCTACTTGTGGTAGGCACTTTAATTTAGCAACATAACAAATGGTGCCATGTGGACAGCAATGCACTTTGTCAGGACAGCAGACGGCTGCCGGATAGTGGCAGCAACCCCATTCGCCTCCACGTAGTTTGCAGCAAGTGTCGAAGTCTCCACAGGTGTAACGAGGGTCCGGACATAATATGTAACTGTACGACAGCTGACATGTGATGCTGACTGAAAGAAGCTCTTCTATCACAGACCATTTTAAAAATCTGCACTTATATTTTACTTACATTCTACTGAATTTCTTTATTTTCACTAGAAGTTGAACCAGTATACAAGTCATTTTTTATATTTTGGTTTTACTATGTACTAATTAGGTACATGCTTGCTGGTTACCTTAAAATTCCGCCTTTAACTATGTTTTTAAAGTGTAGCTGTAGTGCTAAGAAGACACTTGGCGTACTCAAGTTTCTCAACAGCAATTCACCTTTGATGATGTGCCCATACGGCGTGCGCAATCTCTAGTTTGACTGCGAGCTAGTCTAATTGCTTGCCTTAATTCTACAACAGGCTAAAAGATACCACTTAAACGTTGAACTGTTTTCTTAGTATCGGTTCCTATTGTGTTGTCATTTGTGCAACAATAAATTTTCTTACTGACAAAGAACAAGAACAATGAGAGAAAATTGGTCATTTTCTGTTTGTCAGATCAACTTCTATTTTTCAGGCGATCTCTACTGACTGATGAGACAGGAGATCAGAACGAGATGTAGTGCATATGTACAATATTCAATATATTGAAATTATATTCTCCACATTTGGTAGTGTACTGACTTTGATTTAACGAACAAAAAGACCGAAGAGAGGGGTGAGCGAAAGGAAGCCCACCAAACCCAAACAGCCAAAAATTGGAACATACCGCTGCAAATTTTAAATCGTTCGTACGGCATAATAACTTTGTAATCTTCCGTAAACTGGATACTAAAGTGCATTCAAAAAAGAGCAAGCTGGTGTATTTTTTGTGAGTAACTTTTTATGAAGCCATTGCAGCGACTTGAGTCTCAGAACCAAACTTCTAGAGGAGCTCGAGCTCCTGCCAACGGAACACACTAATCTGCGCAACTTGCGCTCTGAACACTAACTTGCGCAACGAAAAGAAATCAGGTTTTTTCCTAAATGGGATGGAGCTCAGATAAGGTAGGTAGACCAATCGATTCTAGAGTTAAAGACGACTTTAATGCCGTTTCTTTGTACCTGATACCTGTATCTGTTTCAGGTCAAAATACCCAAAATCAGGTAGGTACTGTTTAAAAGTACCCGATCAGGTATCAGGTGGGTATAGCAAATGTATCTGATAATCAGGTACAGGTACAGGTATACCTGATCCACAGTACCCCACGGCTTCTGATTGAGTACACAATGTCATGCTGCGAATTTAGACTGATTCTGAAAAATATTAGGTAATGGGATTTAAGTTGTATCGATTTCAATATACAAATGGTAAGATCTACCTTATCGGTGGCATCAGCTTAGGAGTTTGTTTCTCTGCAGAGTGTGCTCAAGTTCAACTTGGCAACCAACCGTTTCACCAATGCCCCAAACATGGCAAAAGGCCGCAGAGACCATGCAAGCACTGTGTGCACTGTGCAACAAAGTGATATTTGTGTGTGGTGGACACTATCAACACACTACCTCATCCTGCGAACGATTCCAAGATGGCAGATGGCATCGGATGAGCAGGATGTTGACTGCAAGAGAGCAGTTTGCAATTGCCGCATCCGAAGAACGCATCTACGCGATCAGAGGCTTGAAGGGCAGCAATGATCTGAAGACAGAGGAAGTGTACTCTGTTAGCTCGAACTCTTGGACAATAGCGGCACCGATGCACAGAAGGTGATTTGGACATGCAGCCGCTGGGATCAGAGATAAGGTGTATGTGTGTGATGTGATGGATCATTTTTCAGCTCTTGTGAATGCTATATACAGGGTGTGTCAAAAAGAACAACCCAGCAGAGTTTTTGCTGTAGCAACCGCAAATCTCAACCGATTTGAATGAATCCTGCTTTGAATGAATGCTTTGCTGATTTGAATGAATGATTTGAATAAATAAATTCTTGAAAGACTGGTGAAGGCCCTATTAAGATACGATGCTTAGTTCCTGAGATATTTTTCTTCAAACTCAAAACAGAGATTTTGGCAGTGAACAAGAGCGATTCCGTTGCACTTCACAACAAAACCGATTCCTACTGCTGAGGGGCAACAAGACTTTTACAAATGAAGTAACCAAGCATGTGTGGCACCCGAAAAACCTCGCTACGTTAGCCCTGAGCAGTAGGAATCGGTTTTATTATGAAGTGCAACAGAATAATAAAAATCGCTCTTGTTCATTGCCAAAATCTGTTTTGACTTTGAGTGCAAATATCTCAGGAACCAAGCATCATATCTTAATAAAAGCTTCATCAAACTTTCAAGAATTAATTTATCTTTCATATAAAATAGGACTCACTGAAATCGGTTGAGATGCCGCGTCAGTGGCTCAGTGGGTAGCTCGCTGCCTCTGAGTCACGGCGGCCGCTGCATCCCTAGTGGTTGTAGTGGTTCATCCTCTCGGCGTGGCAAGTTTCTTGCTGCAAAGAGTTGGTCGTCGGCACAACGCTCCACCCAGGCCACCGAAAACTGGTTACAGTGAGTAGGTAAAATGGGAACCAACTGGATCTGCCGTTGCACCGAAAGCCGCTCCTAAAAGCATGCCGCGTTGGAGGGAAGATCAACGACGTCAGGAGCCGTCTGAGAAACCAGCATTACGGCCTATACCGGTTTACTCCTCCTCGGCCGGGCGGCCGCTGGGAGCTGTCAGCACCATGACGTCACCACGCCAGGCGCTCTCTTAGTACCTGGCGCCCAACAGCATGGCTTGAGTGGCTTGGCAGTGAAAGAAGGGCAAACGTCCGAGATGACGATATAAGGGGTAACGAAATGGACCGTGCAGGTCTGATCGTAGGGCCGTACATTGTACGACCCCCCGCCAGATCGGATCGGATCGGATCGGTTGAGATTTGCGGTTGCTACAGTAAAAAATCTGCTGGGTTGTTTTAATCTCTGTTGTGCACTGCCAAAATCTCTGTTTTGATTTTGAAAGCAATTATCTCAGGAACTAAGCAACGCATCTTAATAAAGCTGCACCAGTCGTTCAAGAATTTATTTATCTTTCATTTAAAGCAGGATTCATTCAAATCGGTTGAGATTTGCGGTTGCTACAGCAAAAAATCTGCTGGGTTGTTTTTTTTTTGACACACCCTGTATATTTGTCAGAGCACAACTCATGGGTCACGGTTCCATCAATGCATAAGGAGAGATTTCAGTTTAGCTTGTTGTCAGATGGGTAACAGTTGAACAGAAGTCAGTGGAAGTATTTGCCTCATCGACTCAAACATGAAAGGCATGGAAGTTCAGCAGTTGGAATTAATCACTGATTTATTGTTTAATTGTTCATCTGAGGACGATTGAGTACTAATTTTTGAAGAAAGCTGAGATTTGCTTGAGCACCAATTGCTGTCTTGCACTGTTGTACTGTTGAAGTACACCAGGCAGCGATGGGCTAGGCGTTTCGGTGAAATAGTGTCAAATCAAAAATGTGTAAGACTTTTGTGAAACATAAAAACATCTACTTTGCGCTACTAACTTGCTTTCTGAGTTTATTTACTCATTAACTTTGAATAATGTGTATAAATCTTGTATTGCACCACGGAGCGTACAACAAACAGATGGAAGACAGAAACTCTAAGCAAAAAACAATGCAAAACTGTTGTTGTGAGTGAGTTAAAATGTGCAATACAAGTGAAGGCCATCAAGCGATTCAATACTTAGAAGCACGCACTGCCCACTCAAGTTTGATAGTGTTCTACCGAATGCTACGTTGCAAGAACGTCACTAGGCTGGCATTTGTTTAAGAGCCAGCGGCAAAGAAGAAACCGGCACCAGTTAAAGTCAATTGTTCGGGCCTAGTTTTCGCCATAAACGATATGCACTGCTTGCTTTTCGGTGCACTGTTTCTCTCAACCAATGCGCTCACCTGTGATCCTTTCTGGTGCATGGTGAGGCCAGGGCCATGCTGTGAGTCAACAACTAGAGGACCAGAAGGACCAAGTGCTCTGAAGGAGTCGGAGATTAAGGAGGCTGAGGGTGTTGAACCCGACAAGGACCCTATCTTCTCTTCAGACAATGGCCTGTTTGAAGGTTAGTTGTGCAAATTACAATTTCCGGAGGTACGTTTTTCATTTTCTCAAAGGCTTTACCAGTGTCACATCCATGCATCCTACTCGATGTAAATGGATTACTAAATTTTAGGTGACATAGAAGGAACTGACAGTGAAAAAATCGAGCAATATGTAAAGGACATGACATCAGTGAAAAGTCAGCTGGATGACTTTGCCAAGGCGGGTCGGGGTGCAAACTTTGCTGATGTGGGCGCATTCTTTGACCAGACCAAAAACCGCCTCTGGAAAGCTGCAATCACTAACAAAATGGGACTGTGGCCAGGGGCTAGAGTCCCATATCTCGTTTCGCCCTATTTCAGTTATCAAGAACGAAGGGTGATTGGATCTGCAATGTATGACTTTCATCACCACACATGCTTACGGTATTGGTTTCACTTCACAATTTCTATTCAAGTTTAAAATGAAGTGAATACAAATAACCCCGCCCAAAGTTATACAAAGCTGAATCTCTTTTTCCTGCACTAATATAACTTTTTGTGTTTTATATTTGTTGGCCGCACAACGCAGCGGGACTATGTTTACATAACGCGTGGTCTAAAAAAACGTGGTTGTTGGTCATATGTAGGACGTCAACGGATTGGGCAGCAGGCACTTTCACTTGACTATGGCTGTGTGCACAAAGGTGTTGTCATACACGAGCTGATGCATGCTGTAGGTGAGCAAAATTTGCATATAACCTTGTATCTTGTGCAACGTTCTGTTAAAGGATTTTTCCATGAGCAATCCAGAACTGATCGAAATCAGTATGTGACAATTCATTGGCAAAACATCGAGCGAGGCAAGGAGAGCAACTTCAACAGCTATGGATCAGACAAGATTACTCATCTGGGCACAGGCTATGACTACAACTCTGTGATGCACTATGGCGACAAGGACTTCTCATGGAATCGCCGTCCAACTATCACCCCCAGGTTACTGTTGTTTGGTATTGGGTTTTCCGTTTGTGTATGTGTATGTGTATGTGTATACACATTTACCTTCAAATGTGTATGGTAATTTGTGTATACACATTCAACAAAACAATGTGTATTTTTGTGTATATTTGTGTATGTGTATTGTACTGACAATGCAAATTTTTGGGTAGATTTTGAGCCAGAAATGCTAAGAAAATCAGATCTCTCAATGTCTGTTGTTTTAGATCTTGGATAGCTTTGAAATCGAGTTACTTAGGCCATTTGAAGGCTTTATCAGGATATCTACCGTTTCTTACGGCAGCAAAAACATCGAAATTTTACGATTCTGTTCGAAATCTTATCGACTTTTGCTGGTCAAATACACATACACAAAAATACACATTTCGAGTACTGTTTGTGTATGGTAATGTGTATCGGAATTTTCGATGTGTATGTGTATGTGTATGTATATACACATACACAAACAATGTGTATTTTTGTGTATGGTAAATGTGAATGTGTATACACAAACAACAGTACCCCAGGTATGGCGGCTACTCGATTGGACAGAGAAGAGGGTTCAGCATGAGGGACGTTCAACGGCTGAAAACATTATACCACTGTGGCAGAGCAACCTGTGAGATTTAGTACTTGTTTTTCGGGTAATAGTTTTATTGTCTTAAAATATGCTTTTAGCTTGCTATGACAGAGCATCATGGTGCTCCTACTGGTATATGAATCAGTACTGCGACCTTGGACTAATTCAGCGCTACTGTGCCAGAAGATGTGGACTTTGTTAGCAATGAAGAGGATACGGTTTTATGTAAAATTTGTAAATAAAAACTGGTCAACTTTGGCGATAATCAAACAATTCAACTTCAATTTATCTTATAAACAATTTAACTTATTTATTCGGAGTAGTCACTAAGAAAAAACTAGGTTTTAACCGAGATCAATGCTTTCTTTGAATTTTATCTAATGATTGCAGTTTTGATTTCTGTCCTAAACTGGATTTGTACAGCGATTGGTTAGTAACAGAGCCGAGTCTGACTCTTTTGCTCATTTGCATCTTTAAACTGGTCTTAGCGCGCAGCACAAAAACTACAATGTGATGGATTCAGCCGATTCTGCCAGATGACATCTTCATGTGACCACTGACTTTGCCTGGCAAGTATTAGAGTAGGAGGCCAAAATACTATTTTTGCTGGAATAAATTAGGGAAAGTTTCAGCACGTTGAACGCACACTCTACATACACTTCTAAACGTTCACTTCACTTCAAGATATGTAATCTTTTGTGTGAATTGGCAACAAGCTATGCTAAGTAGAATGCGAAAGCGCAAGCACACATGTATGTATGCTTAGGCTGGCTTGGGAAAATACCCCCAGCAGCAAAGACCCCACCTAAACTTGCAAGTAAAGCAGTAATTTGCGTAGTTCAGCCATACTAGTGTTATTGACTACTAGTAAAAGTCAAAGCCATAGTTAATACTTTTAATTACTTAATTAAATTCCTAACGAAAACCAGATAAATCAAACCGTTTGACTATGACTACGTTTTGCTATAAGCAGCAGGGTTTTTATTTCAACCACATATTACAACTTTTTGCTGTTCGCAAAAATATTTTGCAAACTTGTTACATTTCATAGAACATTCGAATACAGAAGAACCTTTTTTCAAAAAACTTTGAAGCAATGACTGTGTCAGTCAGTAAATCTCTGCTTGATGCAAGCTTTTCCCGAGACGGTAAAAAATATGACTAACTGTACACGCAGTACAATACCTTTCTAAAGACATTTTGCTCAGCAAAGAAGAACATTAGATGAGAGTAGACCTATATAGTTCCCAACCAAATTTTAGTTTGTAATTAGTGGTTAGTAGTCCAAGCTTTCAGGCTTTACAGTTAGTAGTTAGTGGTTAGTAGTCAATTCAGCCAGCGATCCGAGTTTGTAGTTAGTGGTTAGCAGTCCATTTGCAGTCCATGGGGCTGTGCAAAAGTGACGACATCGGTTTATCGGAAAGGGTTTTGGGTGCTTAAATGCGTTAATAATCGCAAAAATCGCTAATTTGGGCCCAAATACAGCTAAAGATGCTTATATTTTTGCAGGCGATTTTAGCAATTTTAGTGTTTGAAATTCTAAAAAATCGAAAAAACTTGCTCAAAAAATTACTTGCTCAGAATGATCAGAAGGGGGGGTCGAAAAAATCGTCTCATTTGTCCCGGATTGTAGGGTCTGGCTATTCGGGTGGGGGCAGACCGGCCTCTGTTACATCTATGGTGGTGGAGAATTTAGCTTTAACTATTGGATGATCTAATAGTTGTCATTTATGTACACATTTATGTACACTTACAGTACAACTACTAAACTAAATTTAATGATCAGTCAACTAAGATGCCAAGCAATGTTTGTAATTTCTGTGATTAATAGAAAATGTTCGCGACTTTTCCAAAATCTTCATTAAACTGTTATAAAACAACTGTAAACAACCGTGCAGAATTCAATATTTGAGACTACAAACTCGGGACGAAAAAAAATGTCGTTAGTGGTCAATTTGTAGTCAGCGCATTTAGTTTGTAGTCAGAGTTAATTTGTAGTCTCATTTTTCCCAAAAGTCAGACAGTTAGTAGTCTTTTAGTTTGTAGTTTGTAGTCACTTTCTTTGTTCTGAAACGGAAGGAAAGGACCAGAAAAGCTTGCTCACAGCACAATTTCACTCTTACACGTTCAGAAGGCATTCGAATCTGGTGCCGTTCGCGTCATAGAAGCCTGAGGCAAACAGGAAATCGGAGCCAACTAAACGTCAGTCGTCAGTCCTTATGGGCCAACTTTACTACCGTCCTAACAAACACTATGCGCTGTGTGCTCAGCATAGCGTTGTTGCTTTCAACCAATGTGCTAGCCTGTGATCCATTCTGGTGCATGCTGAGACCACAGCCTTGCTGTCTCTCAACAACAACTAGCCAACCAGCAGAACACAGAGAAGGACCAAGTGCTCTCGACCATTCGGAGGTTAGAGAGGCTGAGGCTGTTGAACCTGACAAGGACCCCATCTTCTCTTCTAGCACCGGCCTTTTTGAAGGTGGCTTATAGTACAGCAGTAATTAACAGTAAACTTTTTCTGATGCCACTTTGCAAGAATTTATTGCATTATGTAGAAAACTGCAGATCACTTCTGACCCAGTATCCAAGTTATAGGAGACATAAAAGGCACAAACTACAAGAAAATCAAACGGTATGCGAAAGATGTGATGGCAGTCAGAAATCAATTGGACAGGTTTTCAAAGGCCAGTAGACCTGGCAATTTTGCTGGTATGGCCGCCTTTTTTGACACAGGCAAAAATAATGTCTGGCGAGCTGCTATCACCAACAAAATGGGACTGTGGCCAGAAGCGAAAATCCGTTATGTTGTTTCCAGTGATTTCAATCGTGACGAACGCCAGGTCATTGGAGCGGCCATAGCTGAGTTTCACGAACACACCTGCCTACAGTAAGTCTTTAATACAGGGTTTAATGAGACAGTACAGTTTAATCGCACCAGGGGCCTGTTTCACCAATTTACAAACGGTTACAAATCGTCTCAAACATATGAGGCCCATACGGTCTAGGTCTCTAACTTGTGGGTGCATTTTTATTTGAGACGATTTGTAACCGTTTGTAAATTGGTGTAACAGCCCTAGGATTGAAAATAATATTACTGTCTTTGAATAAGAAATGGCTGTGTTTGAATTTTATGTTAGTTGGCCACACAACTGAGACAGATTACCTCTACATAAAACAGGATGGAGGTTGTTGGTCGTATGTTGGATGCATACAGGGACCTCAGGACCTTTCAGTAGATCACGGATGCCTCTACAAAGGCGTTGTCATGCACGAGTTGATGCATGCAGCAGGTGAGCAACAACTGAATCATACATCACTGTTCTGTCTTGCTTTGTAGGATTCTTCCACGAGCAGTCCAGAACAGACCGCGATCGGTATGTGACAGTTCACTGGCAGAACATCATTCCATCAGCTGAGAGCAATTTTGAAAGCTACGGATCCAACAAGATTACAGATTTGGGAACAAGCTACGACTATGGCTCATTGATGCACTATGGAAGGAATGTGTTCTCAAAGAACGGCCTTCCTACAATCACTCCAGACCAACCGGATCGGTTGATTGGACAACAAGCGAAGCGAACGAGGCTTCAGCAAGACTGATATTGAAAGACTGAACTTGCTCTATCACTGCGGTGACAGAAGAGACCGAAGAAACAGTGAGATTTGGAACTAGCTTTTAGCTGATGATTTTGATGAATATTTCAGCTTGTCTTGACAAAGAGCCATGGTGTACCTACGGCTTTGTGGTTAATTGCTGCGATCATACATGTAACAGGTCATCCGCCGATGGGGGGAGGGGGGGGTTGGGGGGGGGTCTGGCGCCGGCCGGGGGGGGGGGGGGTCTTAGGAAAATATTAGGGGGGGGGGGGTGGGCACTAAAAACGCTCAAAAATCGAAAAAATCGCAATTTTTTGGATAAAAATTGCCAAAAATCGCTAATTTGGACTGAAATTCAGCTAAAAAGTGCTGTCTTGCAGGCGATTTTGGCAATTTTTGTGTATGAAATTGTAAAAAATTGCAAAAATTTGCTCGAAAATTTACTTGCCAGAAAAATCGGAGGGGGGGGGTCGGTGAAATCGTCTCGGGGGGGGGTCCCCATCCGGGGGGGTCTGGCCTATTTCGGGTGGGGGGCAGACCCCCCCAGACCCCCCCTGTTACATGTATGGCTGCGATCTTGCCTGGGTTCAGTTTTTTTGTGTCCGAAGATGTGGTCTTTGTTAGTAGCAGGAAGACATGTAGTTTTTAGAGTAGCCCTACTGAATGTATCTTTCCGTTGAGGTTTGCAGATTAGTTATATATTGGTAACAAATTTTCCATTGTTACTTTACTTCTAAAATATTGGTCTACACGCAAACAACCAAGTTACTGCATGCCACCTCAGATTAAGCCCTCTCAAAAACCAGACGCTAAATGGCGTGTAGAGTTCGCATCTGACATTGTCTTGCCAAATAACAGCATGGTTTTCTAAAAGAAAAGTCAACGCAAATTTGAAGGAACGGCAGGATGTGCGTGACAAGTTTACGTCAACGCGTCTTTTGAATTCTTATTGTGTCTCTTATCAAGAACAGAGGAGCGCCTGGTATCTGTCTAAGTGTGGTGCGTGTGATTCAAGGTCTAAAGGATGTTTACTCTGCTTCCGATAAGAGAGACTTAAGCGGTTAACTTGACGTCTTAGTCCCGTCCCATCGTGTTTGGCCAGTCAGTTCCTTCCCTGTTCCCGCTTAAAGATGCCTCTAGGCGAAGTCGACCAAGAGAAACTGTACACCGGGCAGGGGGTTGTATATTTTTCCGAAAAAAACCTCAGGCTTTTTTTTCCAGTTTTTTTCAGGTTTTTTTCCGGTTTTTTTCCTAAATCGCGGAAAAAAACTCCAGCCCAAGTTCTGAGTATCCTAGGCTGGTTTTATGATTCCTAACGCTTTCTAGCGCCTTCCTCAGTCTTGTTAGACCAGAAATACACGTGTTACATTGATATAAATCACGAAACAGGCATGAAACAGTGCCTGACAGGTTCCATAAACAACGCTATATGCAAATTTTCTTACAGCAGTTTGCATTTTTGTTTTTTCATGCCAAATTTGGTCTTTTTTATTGTTTTTCTAACAGTTTTGAGTCAGTATGGCCTATTATACATAGCAAAAGTCCGTTTTTTAAACGAAAAATGACGTAAATTAGCTATTTTTAGCTTGAGTTTTTTTCCGCGATTTATGTTTTTTTCCGACCCTTAGGAAAAAAACCGGTTTTTTTCCGGTGTTTTTTTCCCACCTCACATCCCTGACACCGGGCAAGTGCGACTAGTAAAAAGCTGCGATCCTTTCGATTTGCTCATCACACTCACATTTACGCCGGCCACCAGAGCCAAAATCAAGCAAGTGAGCGCAAACTCTTTCACCGCTTGGTGTTCTAAGTCAAACGAGAGCAGAGGCATGAGCGAACTACTCCTGTGCTATGCCGACATGGAAAAAGACCTGCAGCCCTTGACAACTGCCCAAAAATGCAGCGGCCTCAACCCGACTGACTTCTTTCTTGAAACACAGGAAGGTGCGTTGGTAATTGGTTTTACTTCTAGAAGGTGACACCGCAATTGGGCAGAGTGTTTAGATGTGTCAGTAAAAAGAAATTGGGAGCAAGTACAACAAACCCACGACTCCCTGGCCGACACGAAGCGCCGAATGCGCGACCTGCGAGAGCAGTCAGAGGTGGTGTTCGCTGAGACTGAACACCTGCTCAGTCAAGAAGACTTCTCCTCCTCAGGAGGCGGTAAGTTGCATAGCAGTCAGTCAGTCTCTGGTCACAGTAATGTGCTTGTCTGAGTAGCAACGTGGGTGGAATATGTGCCACAGTAGAGATGTGCACCTTTTTTCCGGCCCGGCCCGGCCCGGCGGGGCGATAAGGTGAGGCATGCCCGGCCCGCCATGTCCGACGGGCATCAAAATCGGGCCTGAAAATGGTGCCCGGCCCGGCCCCGGCCCGTCCAAAATCCGGCCCGGCCTGTCCGGCCCGTTAATTTTGCTTTGTCTTACTAAATTTTTGAAAATTTAGCATGAATTTTCAGATTAAAAGTTAAATTTCATGTTAAGCATTGGAAATTGGCATTTAAAACTGCGAATTTCAAATTTATGCTTGCTTTTAATTAGAGTGCGAACTGGTATTTGGTTGTTTTCCAGGAATTGGATATTGGGGTTTTTTGTCACTGATACGCAATGTACCAATACCATACAATGTACATTACATATCCAGGGCAGTGGGGGTGGTTGACACCCTTTTTATAGCCAGACGCAGAAGCTCAACCCTATAAATCAAAGTGTGCTCTTGAATCTAAGCCTGAGCTCCAAATTGAGGCTTAAAATTAAATTGGTCGGCAGGTGGGGTAAAGGCTTGTGTATGAACGGCACCAAGGCTGAAATTACTGTTAAAATAATTCTGCATACGGTAGAACAGCACATATTTTAAATTCATTTGTGGCAATGCTAAGCTAATCAAGGTGTTTTTTTGAATTCTGCTGTTCTTTATTCATGCCCGACGGGCATCAAAATCGGGCCCGGCCCGGCCCGTCCAAAATCGTTGACGGGCATGCCCGGCCCGGCCCACGGGCCGGTCCGTGTACATCTCTATGCCACAGTACTGTTATTTTATTATAGTATAGTATTAAACAAAATTAGTAATGCTAGTTGTATTTTACTAGTAGTAAAATAATAGTAAAAAGTAAAATTAAGACCCAATAGTAACGTAAAAATCTCGCTTTTGTCAGTCAAATTTCATACATTCCTGTCTCTGAAGTTCTTGAGAACCTCGTATCATGATCAAATTTAGCAACTATTTATCACCAACATTAATTATTCTGAAGGCTTTCGTATCACCACTAATACAAAATTTCCCCTAATAACTAGTAAAATCGATGTAAAATGGTAGTAAAATTATTAATAAAACAAAAATCAGTAAAATCGGAACTGCTTGGTAGTAATACAAAATTATGAATAAAAATAAAAATTGAAGGGGCTAAATTTGTAGTAAATTTAGTAAAAAGTAAAATTACAGTACGTACAAATGATATGAAATTGCAATTTCAATCAAAGGCCACCCATACTTGTGTACATTTCAGCACTGTGGGCGGTGTGGGCCATGGTGGTCCCGGTACCACAATTCTTCGGAAGTCTGGCTGTGTCAAGCGGCAAAGGAAAACATTTTTTCTCGATGAGGGTGATACACATCTGGAATTCCTTACCTAACGATATTGTAGAATCTAGAAATTTGACGATTTTCACGGAGAAACTAAAGAAAATGGATCTTTCGGGCTTCCTCCTGTTTCAGTAAAGGTGCACCGTTCTTTTTAGACATTGTGCACCTGTTGCCCACTAACACTCTTTCTGCGCTGTTCGTTTACATTGTACTAACATGTTGTCTTGCTTGGGCGACAAATAAAAATACAAAAAAATACAAATACAAAGGAGACCTACGACCGAAACTGACCTCCCTGCAGACAAAGTTCAACGACCTCACCTCTGAGCTGGAGAAGCGCCTATTGGAGAGTCAGGAGGCTTTGGCTATGGCACTGAGACACAGAGTCACGCTTCCTGACATACAGAATCTGATCGAACAGTTGAAAGTTGAACTGGATGATGTAAAGCTAACGGTTGAGGAGAAGGACCAGAAACTGAAGGAGGCCTTGGGCAGCCTAGAGACCAATCTGTTGGACACGTTGGAGCCGAAAATCAAGGAAGCCGCAGCCGCTAACTGCCTTAGCGAGATAGAGAAGCAGATGAAGGTGTTGCAAGATCAGGTTCAGAGTGTACACATGGAGAACAATGATCTGGTACAGTCTTGCAATTTGAGTCACCAAATACTGCTTCTTTAGATTTTGGAAACTCTCTTTAGCTAGGCGAATGCCCCTGACCCTTCTGACCATGGTCGAACTTTCGAAGCCAACGCGTCCTTGAGCTAACCGGCAACTCTGATGTGCTGGAACCTATGGAAGGCCGTCTCAGCCAGGTCACAGAGCAGTGCCAGCGTCTGGAGTCAAATCTGCAACAATTTCTAAGGAACCTTGGAGAAATTCGGGAGTCCAATAGTCAGACTCAATCGATCGCAATTGAAGTGGAAGTGCTGAAGCAGCAGGTCCTACAGATGCAGGGTGAGCTGTTGACTGTTGTTTCTGTCTAGTCGAATAATCCTTTAACATTACATTTCTATTTTCAGAAAAGCACACCACCAAACTCTCTAGCTATGAGACCAGATTCAGATTTGTTGAAAAAGATTTCTGGAAACGCTCTTTTCGACGTCTTTCTCGTTTCCACCCAGCCATTCTCTGTGTTGTTGGTTCGAAAAGAACTGCTGCTTCTTTGTCTTCAACAGAAGTGTACGTGCCGGGACTCCCAACACACAACAAACAGCTGTCAAGTCTCCTCGAACGCGGACGTTTTGGTCATGTAGCTGCTCTTCTCACCGATAATCTCTTCTATGTCACTAGAGGATGGGGTAGTGGTGGTGTTCTGAAGACCTCCACTGCTTTGGACCCCCTCGCCTTGACTTGGGGTCCAGCACCTCCAATGACTGTTGAAAGAAGTGGTGCAGCTGCAGTGGCCCTCGGTGACAGGTGGTTCCTGTTTGGAGGGTATGGTGAGCGTTCATGTGAGGTGTTCGATTGCACTTCACAGCAGTGGACTCAGTTCATGCAACTGCAGCACACTCGATTTGGTCACTGTGCAGTAGAGCTGAACGGAACGGTCTACTTGATTGGTGGATCGGTTGGTGGCAGTACCAGTAAGGATGTGTCAGTTGTGGACTTGGCCACGCAAGCCGTGTCACAACCGGCGCAGTTCAGAAACTCTCTCAGCAGAGAGATTCTGCATCAGCTGCTGTTCTTGACTCCACCATCTTTGTGACTGGGATTGTGAGAGAACATCTGACTTGTGCCACCGAATGGACCCCAGAGAGGGAGAGTGGAGACCCGTCGCACCACTCAATAGTGATGTAAAAAATTAATTTAATTGTAATTGAAATTCGCATAATTGACCCGTTTTTAATTTCAATTCAATTAATTTAATTTAATTGAAATTCAAAAGTTGGGCCATAATTTAATTGTAATTTAATTGAAATTCGCCTGGAATTTCAATTATATTTTCAATTATTTCCTGTGGTGAATGTAAGGAAATGTGTAAGTATTAGAGGCGCTAAGGACTTCAAATAAAAACCTATTTAGGGTTTGTCACCTCTTTATACTGACCTCACTATGTTTTGTAATATTTTATTATCTGCTTTTTATTTCGTATTTCATAAAAGCCAAAACAGTGATTTTTGGATGTATGGTGGGTTGACTGATACCCCCTTTTTGGCAAAGGTACCTAGGAAGTGAAGTTGCTAAAAAAAATGCTGGAAACCTTTAGATTATGCACTGATATATAGTAATAATGAACTAACTGTAAATTTCCCCCAGAATGCCATTTTATGCGTTTTTAAAAGGCAACAATTTAAAATTTTCTGGCCTGGTTGGACTGCAGGCTAACCAGGTGTCTCTAAGCTTTTACAAGGACATTTTTCTAACTCCTGAGTCACTGTCACTGTCTTTTAACAGCAAAATTACAATAATTTTCAAAAATTTGAAAAAATAATTGAGAAAAAATTGCATAATTGAAATTTTCTGAGGTTCCATAATTTAATTGAAAATATAATTGTAATTGAAAATAATGGGAAACTATTTCAATTAATTTAATTTAATTTAATTGAAATTAAAAACTGAGCCCATAATTTAATTGTAATTGAATTGAAATTCAAATTCCATAATTTTACATCACTACCACTCAAACAGAAGCTCATCGGTCTGAGTGCGGTGGAAGAGTGTGGCTGTCGATAGAACGCATGAAAGAAGAGAGAGCCTTCTTCACAGCCACAGTTATCTGATGTCAGCGGAAGTGCTGAGCTCCAGTCCACCTTTGTATCTGTCGCCAACTGCTATTCTACTGTAATTTTATGAAGCCAGTGAATGTGTTCAAATTCGTCTGTGAAATCGCCACTTCTAACATTATCCAAAACAGAACTGCACAGCAATAAAATTGATCTATCGATATGAGCAAACTGTTGCGCTTTTGAGTGAATCATGTGCCATTCCAGGATTAAAGTTATAAAACTACGTCAAATTCAAAGCGCTCCATTTATGACATTTAATGTTGGGTATATATTCTCTGCGTAACTTCCATGACGTCGTTCTTCCTCACAAGCGCAAATTTATTTTTTCTCGGTAATACAAGGAGTACAGGACTGAAACTTGCAGGAGTGATTGGTGTTGCTATTGGCCATAACATACTAAGCGGGCAGCCCTGTAGCTCAAAGCTCTTGGGGAATTTCAAAAACATGACTAAATATGACTTTTCTTCGTAAAATCGGCAAAGTGACGATTCTAAAGACTTTCGATTTTCAAAAAACGCTGCAGGGATGGTTTCTATGGTGTGGAACAGAGTTTAAATATCAGGTTCATTTATTTATCGAACTTCCTGCTACAATCTGTGTTGGTTAACAACAGATTCAGTGCTTTGATTCTAGAAGGTGCGGATTTCTTAACTATGCGATTTTCACTCATGTTTTTGAAATTCCCCAATTTTAGTGCCCTTTGAGCTACAGGGCTGCCCGCTTAGTATGTTATGCCCAATAGCAACACCAATCATTCCTGCAAGTTTCAGGCCTGTACTACTTCTATCACCGAAAAAAATAAATTTGCGTGGACCACCCTCAATCGAAGTTTCTGGGTCATAAAACCAGTACAAGTCGGAATTTTGGCACTAAACTTGCAGAATATTTAGCCAACCATGTTGTCAATTTTTGCTGAAAATTTGAGCCAAATCGGTAAAGAAGTGGCTGAGAACGAAACGTTTGAGTGAAGGCCGAAAATGCGATGGGACATTTTTTTATACTGTATTTATTTTATCTATACTGTAGTTGTGTCTCGTAAAATTCGGACAAGTTGCTGCAATTCGTCGTTGGTCTGCTGCACACGTGTGCTTCCAAAAGTTATAAGCGTCTGGAACACACACGTATGCGTAGCGTACTGTACGTGTGCCGTATGTGACTCTGCAGGTGGGCGGTAGTGTAATTTGGCGTCTTGAGCTATGTTTAGGCTAAAATCCAAATCTTAACTCTGTAACTGATACCTGATATTAGGTACTTTCTCAATACCTGCCCACTGTAGGTAATCACGACCGCTGGCATCGATTGCGCGGCTTCCGGAAGCTGGAAATTTGACCATAATACCGGTCCCAAAACGAGGTGGGTGGTGTGACACTCTTTAACATTTCACAGAGGCTACAACATCACATAAAGCTTTCAGAGCAATTTTGTGCACAATAACTTGTACTATTATAATAGATAATAGCTGCTCTGCTAGTCATCATAAAAATATTTTCATTTTGAGCAGAAACCATTTTACTATGAACTTTTAGTAAAAAATCAGGCTAACGACCTGACTTTGGGACGCGTATTACGGCTATATTGGTTTTTACCCAATAATATTTTACACTAGATACTTTTGTATTGGGTTTGTATTGCCTTTTGCAGATTTTATTTGAAAATTTGCTACTCTAAACGGATTTTTCATTGAATAATAAGAATCCAGATGACCTTGATCATGGGTAATGATATAGCTTCACATAATATATATCCTCTTGAGGGACATATATTCTCCGCGTAACTTCTATGACGTCGTTCTTCTTCACAAGCGCTTGTATATGTGACCCTCTGCATACATAGAGAAGAATTAGCGTAAAATCATAAGCTTTATATCCATCCTTCATGAAAAATTCATACAAGGGCCAAGATCTGTTCTGGGTTGGTCAAAATACTGTTGTTTGCGTATAAACAAAAAAATTAACAAAAAACAAAAATGCACATTGTTTTTTCAATGTATATGTACTAATAGGGAGTAGATAACCTCACATAGCCTTAAAAATGCTCTAAGTAACTGATTTTCAATACTGGCCAAGTTTTTAAACAGTCGACTGTGAGAGCTTTGATTTTTCTAGTATTTTTGCTCAAAATCTGGACAAAAGTTTGCATTTTAAGTACAATACACATACGATACGCATGAACACACGTTGTTTTTTTCTGAATGTGTATACATACACAAATTTCCATTATGAATGGGTATTACCAATTTGCCAGTGAATGTGAATACACATACACAGACACATTCTTAAATATCCAATACCAAACAACAGTAGAACTAATCTGGTTTTCTGATCGAATACGAAGTGAGGTCTAAGTTGGTGTGGGTTAACCTCCACGCAACGCGGCCCATGTACGATTCGTACTGTTGTTTGGGTATGTGATTTTCAGGAATCGGTTCGGTATGGGTAGGTATTCGTAAAAATACCGGTATACCGGTATTTATTGGGTATTTACTGAAAATGTTTTACAAAGTCAAAACACTGAATTTCCCATTTACAACGCCATGGACTTACTCATTTCCAAGGTCAGAGGCTAGAAAATTCATCAAAATCAATGGGATTTACACTTTTTAGTAATTTTTGAAATTATTTTTGGTTTTAGTGTAGTGAAACGCGTTTTAATAAATAATTTAATTTTGGCTAAGAGAAATGCTTCCATTGTACTGTAATTCTAAGGCCTGCTAGTGAACAGTATGGAGATCTAACAAGCAGTGACAAAATGCGGGCTATTCTGCTGCTTGTGAATGTACTGTATACATCAAGTACATTGAGACTTGATTATTAAGGAGCATTGTGAAGTTAAGCCAAAACTGGACCAACGCTTTCTTGTGACAAAACAAGATTGGGACAGCGAGTAGGATCAGAGGACTAAAAAACATTCAAATTCGATATTCTGGAGGGATATCGTAATAGAATGTGTTTCTGCATGCCCCAAAAATTCAGAATTACAAAGAAAACGTTGTGATCATCGGGAATTTTCGATAAAAATTGCCTAAGCTGGACAAAAAATACCGATTCCCAAATACCTGGGTATTCCCAAAATAATCGGTATACCGGGTATGGGTATTTATTAAAATACCTGGAATCGGTAGGTATTTATTGGGTAGGTATTCCCAAAAATACCCATTTTTCGGTATGGGTTCGGTATACCCAATCAACAGTAACGATTCGGATGGCTATACTTACACGACTCTTAATTTAAGAATTGCGGTATGGTTGTTGCGTGAGTCACCAAAGAGGATAGGTAGGTACTTGCCGTTATTATAGCACGTACCAATCCAGGCGTTGTGTCCTTCCGTTTTAAATAATCTAGTGTGGCCTGCAATGTCAATCAGTAAACCCAGATCAACATAATATTCCGTACCTGGAAATACAACTGTACCCTTTGTAAAGTACTTCCACGTTTTCCAGCAGAACGACTCGTTCAGCAGAGGTAATACTAAAAGCAAGTGCTGCCCTAGGTTGTGTGTTTCCAGATAGAAGTAAGGAATTGAGGAGACAACACTTGCAGACAGCAACACCAGCAAGAAACGCATCATTACTGCAGACGTGATGTCACGATCCTGAAAGATGTAATATCGCAAAAAAGTGCTATCTAGTATAAGGTACTCTGGAAAATATATATGTTCATATACATGTATGTGAAATAGGCCGCCAGGTCAGGCCTGACACTACGAACTAGGCCTGGTCACTACTAGTGATGTAAAAAATTAATTTAATTGTAAATGAAATTCGCATAATTGGCCCGTTTTTAATTTCAATTCAATTAATTTAAGTTAATTGAAATTCAAAAGTTGGGCCATAATTTAATTGTAATGAATTTCAATTATATTTTCAATTATTTGCTGGGGTGAATGTAAGGAAATGCGTAAGTATTAATGATGATGCGATTAAACAAATACCTATTTAAGGTTTGTCACCTCTTTATACTGACCTCACTTTGTTTGGTAATATTTTATGCTCTGCTTTTTATTTCGTAGTTCATAAAACAGTCAGGCACTTAACGCCGTTTATACCTTATATGGTACCGTACTCTGTACGTATGGTACCACCACAGGCCTCCAAACGGTGGGGGTACCATATATGGTGCCGGTACCATATCTATGTAGTACCACCACAGTCGCCGAACGTTGGGGCACCATATATGGTACCGGTACCTAGGGTAGTGGTACCATATATGGTACCGTACTGTGTACGTATGGTACCACCACGGGCCCCCAAACTTGGGGGCACAATACATGTATATGGTACCGGTACCATACATATATGGTACCACCGACACCTTATAATGGTGTCGGTACCATAAACGGCGTTAAGTGCCTGACTGTAAAAGTCACAACAGTGATTTGTTGGTGTATGGTGGGTTTTGGCGAAGGTACCTAGGAAGTGATGTTGCTCAAAAATGCTGAAAACCTTTACATTAAGCACTGAAAATAATGAAATGTCTGTAAATTTACCCCAGAATGTCATTTTTATGCGTTTTTAAAGGTTAACATTTTCTTGCCTGTTTGAATAACAGGCTAACCAGGTGTCTGTAAGCTTTTACATGGACATTTTTCGAAGTCCTGGGTCACTGTTACTGTCTTTTAACAGAAAAATGCAACAATTTTCAAAAACTTGAAAAAATAATTGAAAAAAATTGCATAATTGAAATTTTCCGGGGTTCCATAATTTAATTGAAAATAAAATTGTAATTGAAAATAGTGGAAAACTATTTCAATTAATTTATTTAATTTAATTGAAATTAAAAATGGAGCCAATAATTTAATTGTAATTGAATTGAAATTCAAATTCCATAATTTTACATCACTACTCACTACCAACTAGGTCAGGCCTGATCGTTAGACTTTGGTCCCCCGTCAGGTCAGGTGCATCACATGCCACACGGAAAGACCTGGTACTCAGTACATAACAACCGTCACTTTGACTTTGACTAACTAGGAAGTGTAAGAACACTAGACTAGAGAGAACATATTAGACCAGAGAGATCGTGCGGCCTTACTGAAATCACAGCCAGCTATTTTTCAGCTGTATATTCTCGGCTAGTGGTGATTACCAAATCAGTAAGAAGCAAAATTTATCTAAAACTATAATGCACTGTATATATTGTTTCACCCACACCATTCGACTCAGATACTGCAGTTGCTGCAGATGTGGACACTAATAATGAATGACAAGCTTAGTCAGCGCGTGCTGGCGGCGGGGCAACAAAATAGGGTGAGCAGCATCCATCACGCGATTTTTCATCACGCATTTGCCGATCAGCTTTGCACGCGACCATCACACATTTTGTGTTTTCATCACGCATTTGGTGTCCGGTTGGCTGGCGCGCCATGCTACAGCGTAGATCATACCACGCATTTTGTGTTTTCATCACGCATTTAAAGTAGCGGCCGGTAAAAAAATGCGTGATAGAAAAACCTCATCACACACTTCCCGGCCGAAAATTCGAATTGGCTTATCGGACATTTGGCGGCCTTGCGCGAAAGGGATATACTGTACATCAAAAATCCTTCAAATTCGATAAAAATTGCACTAAGGGGCCGTTCATAAACGACGTCGTTCCAGAGGGGGGGAGGGGGGGTCGGCTGAAATGCGACGATAGACGACGCACCAGGAGGGGGAGGGGGTTAGCAAAAAACGACGTCGCTTTTTTATGAATTTTAGGGTACTTCAACTACATTATTTTCGATTTATGCACATTATGTCAAACGTTTCTCCATACAGAAAAGCTTTCCAGAGTGGTTGTAGGGATTTATTCTATTGATTGTAATCAATCGGTGCGCGGTTGTGAGTTAAAGTTGACATCGGCTATTATTTGATCTCGCCATGGGTGAGGCGGCAATAAGGTAATTAAGTAGCAACAGTTTATCGCCACATAATAGGGAGGCGAACAAATAACTAATCACGCACAAACTGACTATACGAGTCGCACGGCAGGAGGCAGCGAGAGAGAGTTTAAGAATGGATTTGGCTGCCGTGCGCTCGCTTGCAGTTACAGCAAGGCATGCAGAAGGGGCGGCGCATTATGCAAATAATCGCCGGATGCATCAACCACCCTCTTCTTTTAAAAGTGGTGTCTTCAGTACACCCAGTCTCCATAGCGGTCCACACCCTTGCGCTGACGCTGAGGATATCGGCGCGGTGCTGGCTCTTGTTGGGCAGCCATTGGAACTGCACTAGACTCAACAACATATGGCTCCTTGGCCCGAGGCATCTCTGGTACTCTCTGCATGTTGCGTGCGTTCCACAACTGGCCATCTGACAAACGGTAGTTGAATTGGCCCAACATCTTGGAGACAGTCAGAATCTTGCGCGACCAGGGACTTTGACCCTTCGGAGTGTGGCTGCGTTTGACACGCACGCGCTGACCAACTTGATAACGTTGTAGCCACGGCACAGGGGAAACAACTTTGTTGACACCGTTAACACGATACGTATACACGTGTCAACGTATCGTGTATGCACACCGTGTAAACCGTGTCAACGATATGTATACACGCTGGAGTGCGTCTCAGAGTTGACACCGTAAACACGATGCGTTAGCACGTGTATACATACCGTGTTTTCATATCGTGTTAACGCACCGTGCTAACCGTGTCAACGCAACGAACTAACCGTGTCACCGGCTCCATATTTCATGCAGGTTTCTTTCGCTTATTCCTACTCATGCATGCTTTAGACCCGTGTGTTTGTTGGTGCCCTTGCAGACATGAACTCGAATTATAAAACATGTGGACACTGTGGGAAGGCGGTTGAGAGGAGGATTCTTTATGGCCACACTTCAGTCTGCTTTAAACGATCAGGTTTTATTTCGCCAATTAAGTCCGGGTGGAAGTCCGTGAAAACGAAAATATTCCATACTTCTGCCGCGAGCCAACGTTTTGTGCGCACAAAGACATGTGGCTACTGCAATTTTAGAGGGGAACGCGGCGGGATTCTATTGCATGAGAAGCAGTGTATATTGCATATTTATAAGTCAGAGACCGGCTCTCAAGCATTTGCAAGGTCAGAGGCTGGAAAAATCATCAAAAGCAATGGGATTTATAATTTTAGCAATTTTCTGAAATGATTTTTAGTTTCACTTGGGTGAAAATCGTTTCTATAAATAATTTGGGCTAAGAGAAATGTTTCTATGTGTGCCATAGTTTAAATACGACCTGCCGACTACCATCAGCATCAGTGAAAAACAAGACGGTTCTTCAAAATGAGTG
>JASANB010004939.1:0-21655 GCA_030248155.1 Sabatieria punctata | reverse complement strand
TTAATATTAAATATGCTGCATTAATATAAACATGCCAAACCGATGAGTGATGTGTAACCAAACCCTAGTCCTTTGGCGGCGGACGTTGGGGCGACACAACAATCTCATCTGATTGTCGCATTTTAGCAGCACAAGTCCCCATTCTAACAGCAGTTGAGTACTTACATGCACTATGCATGCACGTACAGAAGGCTACCAGGCTAGATAGAGCTTGACCAAAACAAAATCTTAGCAAGTAATAATAATCGTGCCAAAAATCATTTCATTCGGTTGAAAATTCACAGAATGAGGGCCATTTCAAATTATTCAGAAAACTCGAAGAAAGGCCAGGCTGTCTTTTATTATGGCCAAACGTATGTTGGTTAGACTAGGTCACTGTTTGGTGTGAGGAAATGAAGTGTTGCAAATCATTTTCCTATTGCTCAAGCCCTCTGGTTCAAGTATTTCTCATGGAAATGAAAAATTACACTAGAGCGAACCTAACTACCGAATAGGTTTTCGCTTTTGTAAGACATTTTGTGCTTGGAATTCACTGTTTTCTCAAGGCTAAAGTAGTTTGAACTCATTTAGCAATATTGTTGCACGCGAATTCTGACTAAAAATTAGCTTTATGCAAAATTCTGAAGTTTGATGAAAATATACAAATATGCAAAAAATATGCAATAATTCTATTTTTGTTTGCATATGTATAGATACATATTCATATACATTTGAACCTACTTTGTATACATGCATATGTCGTAGCCGGGGAGGAAACCCGCCGCGGAGGAAACCCAGGCCCTGAGCAGCCTTTGGTTACCTCCGCGGCGGCCCTCGCCCAGCCGCGGAGGTAACCAGAAAGCGGCCAACAGATTTAGGCCGTGAAGTGTTTGCTCAAGTCTGATTTGCCATTTGCCTGTTGCCTTAGGGTTTTGCGAGTTGACCTCTGCACTTCATAAAGATAACGCTGTAATTTTAAGCTTCCTGGTCTTTGTGAGCATAAAAAGCTTTAGGCCAGAAACAATAACTACACGCATAATACGGATACGTACATAGGGCGTGACCATCGTCTACCAATCGTTGACATCAACATGGACGTTGAGGCCGTGAATGAGAAGGTCCGCCTGTACTGCAACAGTGACAAATTTAACCGTCACCAACTGTTTCCAATGCAACTGTTACATCTCGAAGCGGTGACGCCGTTACTCTGAAAACAGCAGCTGGCACGGTTAGTCAAAAGTTCCACATCGACCAAGTAATTCCCCTCAGTACTCCAGTACCGAATTCCGTTCTACAGGCTCCTGAGAGCAGCACAGTGTCTTTGGTGGGAGCATTTCGAGCTGAAACGTCCTATACCAAGCAGACCGGCGCTTCTCTTTGCAAGTGTAAAAGTGGTTGTCAAAACAAGACGTGTAGGTGTTTGAAAGGTGGGTACAAAAAGTGTGGAACAAAATGCCACCCACAAATTGGCTTGTGCAGAAATGTTTCCAAATAAACTTGTTTGATTATGTTGTTTATAAATGCATTGTACGACGCTTTAATCATCAACATATCCGGGGACACCCTGGGGCTCACTCTAAGTACTAATCCGGGCCGCGATAAGTGGTTACCTTAGCGGCTAGGCGCGGCGGAAACCAAAGGCTGCTCAAGGTCTGGGTTACCTCCGCGACTGGTTTCCTCCCCGGCTACGACATATGCATATATACAAAGTAGGTTCAAATGTATATGAATATGTATCTATACATATGCAAACAAAAATAGAATTACTGCAGTTCTGCTGCTTGCCCCGCCACCAGGAACCTATATACCATGGCGTTTGTCCAGAATTTGTTCTACTGGCGCCGCTTTTTAGACGGCGCGTCAGAGCGAGTCCCGGCGAAACTGCGAATTCTGAGTCATCAGCAAATTTGAGAGAGCTGGACGGTCGCGAATTTGCAGAATTCCCAACCTCTGTTTGGGAATCAGCTGTAATTCGGGCCCACATAAATAGGGCGGGAATCCTAGCAAATTCCCAATGAGTCAGCTGGGAATTGTATGGGAATCAAGATTGACTGGGAATTTAGCGGTAGTCGCGAAGGACTTATTTACATTGGTTTACTGGACGTAGTAAACTTAACTAAACTGCATCCTACCAAATATGGTACCGTTCCATATACAGTATGGCGTGTGTTAGTTTTTGGTTGACGGAGGCTTATATTTTTTAATTGTATTTTGTGAGAATGAGTCAGCTTGTGGCTCTACTTGTGTTGTCTGCGTGTATGCTCACTGATGCCATCACGTGTCTGACGGGAGTCAAAGGAGACAGCCATTCTACTCGACAATGTGCCAACCACGAGCACTGCATTACCGTTTGGAAAGGTCGAGTGATGAAGCGCCGAGGCTGCGACGCTGACAATCTGTGCGGGGCCTCAAGCGAGCCAGGTCAGTGCTTCCACAAACGAGAGAGTCAGGTGTGCTGCTGTCGACAGAACAACTGCAACAGTGGCACCAAACAACCGTCGATAAAGTGTTTGACTGATAATTTCACGTCGTCCGAGCCGTGCCCCAGTGGCTACTGCTTTACCGATTGGAACCCGTGGTCTACCACCAGACTGAACGAAGCAAACGAACTAGGCTGTTCAAACAAATTCAACCTATCAAAGGATAGAAAGAAATGCAGAAATATCGGACACGGCAACTGTATGTACCAAAAGAAGTTGATGAGGATAACCTGCTGCTGCAAGAACAGCGACTACTGCAACAACAAACAGTTCAGACCTACAGTGAAAAGTTGCTACTCTAGCCAAGACGGCAAAGTGGTCAGCTGCGAAAAACAGACTTACTACTGCATCACTGTGTTTGTGCTAGATTCTGATACTTTTGATGCGAAGAATTTCACTTTCGGTTACGCAGGCTGCCACAGAGGAGAAGTGTGCGACCGACTGAACAATTGGTGCCACTCTCAGACAGTTTTCCTGGTTAATATCACCTGCTGCTGCGCCAACAAGGACAGATGCAACATGCGCACTTATCCCACCAACGCGAAAGGAGGACGCATTAATCAGTGTTGGGGGAATGATTACAACGGAGCATACTTGGACGTAAAAAAATGCCACCCATCCGATCAAGCTTGTTTTATTAAGGTTCACCGGTTCAGCAGCAGCAGAAACGTAACTCGCGGCTGTGACCATAAACGCAGTGACGGCAAGAATTACTGCTATGCTTTTAATCAAAACCAATGTGTGCGTACGTACCTTTTGGACCAACTGATTTGTTGCTGCGATTTTCACGAACGATGCAACGGCTTTTTTTCTGGCTGGTTCCTGTCGCCAGCGTCTACAAGTACAACAAGGCCTTCTACCACCTCAACCATCATCCAGCAAAGTAGCATCGGCACCACCACTAGCCTCTTACAGACCACCACCACGACCACGACGACGATGACCACCACCACCACTGTGGACAATGCCACACAGACCACTGCTCCTGGCTGTATTGAGTCGAAACGCAGCTGTGCCGATAGCAAGCTGTGGCCGCTGTGGTTGGCGCTGGCAATCCTCCTGTTCATAGCGGTGGTGGTCGCTCTGGTCATTCTCATCCTGTACATCCGCAAGCAGAAACGGCGCCAAGCAGAAATGCATGCAGAAGTCCAGCAAGCAGAGAAAGAGAAGGTGGATGAAGCTGACGAGGAGAAAAAGTCGACCAGCGCCACTGCTACGATGAGCGCTCGTGCAACGGCAACTGGCACAGCCACGACCAGCGCCCGGGCCACCGCCTCCGCCGAAGGCGTCGCTCCCACCGCTTCCGAACGTCACTCTAAGAACCATACACTGCAGTCCACCACTCATCTTCCAGACTGATCCATTTATACATCGTATACACTGATAAACATGAACAGCTTAACATCCTACTGTAGATACTGAAGGTACATTATAAACTCTCTTTGTCTTCAATACAGTGGCACAGACAAGACATACATGCCTGGGTAGTACAGGTTGTTCAAATAAAAACGGCAATTTACTTCAACGTAGTTTGAGCAGACCGATGTTTTACCTCCCGGTCTTACTTGAAAGAGCGCGGAATACCCGATCGATTCATCAGTCGCCTCCGTCAAGAAGAAACCATTGGGTAACAGTCTAAAGTGAAACAAGTTCATCACACTGCTAATTTCTTCTGTTTTTCAGTTTTTAATGGTTTTTTATGGATTTTGCCTCAAATTCGGAATGGAAAGTGTATGCTAAGTTTCCCAAAACGCTCGGGTGCTTCCGGTAACCGTTAATCGAAAGCTGATTGCACCACCGGCCACTTCAGGCATTCTCTTACTCAAATGAAGTGGAGCCCCTTCGAAAATGTTGTACCCAGTTGTAGAATGTAGACTTGGGTTTCTCTTGGCGCCTCTTCTTCAAGTATAGCATTTAGCTTTTTAACAGTTGTTGCCAGAGGCACGCCGAGCGTTTTGCTTGTTTGGTATGTCCTAAGTTCAGAGCTGAGCGAATTTGAATGACAACTCCTAACTGCATACCTGATGCCCAATCATATACTCTGTTTAAGTCTAACTGTAATGGGTATTGAGTTTCACTCTTTTAGTTGCAAAGTATATTTTGGCATCATCAGCATGGAATTTAATCCTTGAAAATTTGAGAACTGTTTCTATATCATTTATGTGTATCACCCCAAAATGAGCATATGTACTCCATATGGAGTAAATTTGTGACTCCAACTCCATACCTACATAGTTTTCGTGAAGCAAATTTGGTTTGGCCATGACTATTCTAATCGGCGTAACATCAATTCTACACGTTCATAGGAGTCGTTTGATGCATAGGTCTTTGCTGTACATCCAATTGTTGTGAAGTTATGACCTCTGAACTAACAGCATTATTACAGTTTATCTGGATTGACAGTATAAAAAATGAAAGAAAACTGCTTGTTCAACAGAAGTGGGCAAAAAAAATCAGAAAGTCTGAGTGCTTCTTCGTTAACAGAATTTATCCAACAACTTATAACCGAAACTAAGAAAATCAGAAAGTCTGAGTGCTTTTTCGTTAACAGAATTTATCCAACAACTTACTACCGAAACTGAGAAAATCAGAAAGTCTGAGTGCTTCTTCGTTAACAGAATTTATCCAACAACTTGCAACCGAAACTTAGAAAATCAGAAAGTCTGAGTGCTTCTTCGCTAACAGAATTAATCCAACAACTTACAACCGAAACTGAGAAAATCAGAAAGTCTGAGTGCTTCTTCGTTAACAGAATTTATCCAACAACTTACAACCGAAACTGAGAAAATCAGAAAGTCTGAGTGCTTCTTCGTTAACAGAATTTATCCAACAACTTACAACCGAAACTGAGAAAATCAGAAAGTCTTAGTGCTTCTTCGTTAACAGAATTTATCCAACAACTTACAACCGAAACTAAGAAAATCAGAAAGTCTGAGTGCTTCTTTGTTAACAGAATTTATCCAACAACTTACAACTGAAACTGAGAAAATCAGAAGGTCTGAGTGCTTCTTCGTTAACAGAATTTATCCAACAACTTACAACCAAAACTGAGAAAATCAAAAAGTCTGAGTGCTTCTTCGTTAAAAGAATTTATCCAACAACTTACAACCGAAACTGAGAAAATCAGAAAGTCTGAGTGCTTCTTCGTTAACAAAATTTATCCAACAACTTACAACCGAAACTGAGAAAATCAGAAAGTCTGAGTGCTTCTTTGTTAACAGAATTAATCCAACAACTTACAACCGAAACTGAGAAAATCAGAAAGTCTGAGTGCTTCTTCGTTAACAGAATTTATCCAACAACTTACTACCGAAACTGAGAAAATCAGAAAGTCTGAGTGCTTCTTCGTTAACAGAATTTATCCAACAACTTGCAACCGAAACTTAGAAAATCAGAAAGTCTGAGTGCTTCTTCGCTAACAGAATTAATCCAACAACTTACAACCGAAACTGAGAAAATCAGAAAGTCTGAGTGCTTCTTCGTTAACAGAATTTATCCAACAACTTACAACCGAAACTGAGAAAATCAGAAAGTCTGAGTGCTTCTTCGTTAACAGAATTTATCCAACAACTTACAACCGAAACTGAGAAAATCAGAAAGTCTTAGTGCTTCTTCGTTAACAGAATTTATCCAACAACTTACAACCGAAACTAAGAAAATCAGAAAGTCTGAGTGCTTCTTTGTTAACAGAATTTATCCAACAACTTACAACTGAAACTGAGAAAATCAGAAGGTCTGAGTGCTTCTTCGTTAACAGAATTTATCCAACAACTTACAACCAAAACTGAGAAAATCAAAAAGTCTGAGTGCTTCTTCGTTAAAAGAATTTATCCAACAACTTACAACCGAAACTGAGAAAATCAGAAAGTCTGAGTGCTTCTTCGTTAACAAAATTTATCCAACAACTTACAACCGAAACTGAGAAAATCAGAAAGTCTGAGTGCTTCTTTGTTAACAGAATTAATCCAACAACTTACAACCGAAACTGAGAAAATCAGAAAGTCTGAGTGCTTCTTCGTTAACAGAATTTATCCAACAACTTACAACCGAAACTGAGAAAATCAGAAAGTCTGAGTGCTTCTTCGTTAACAGAATTTATCCAACAACTTACAACCGAAACTGAGAAAATCAGAAAGTCTGAGTGCTTCTTTGTTAACAGAATTTATCCAACAACTTACAACCGAAACTGAGAAAATCAGAAAGTCTGAGTGCTTCTTCGTTAACAGAATTTATCCAACAACTTACAACCAAAACTGAGAAAATCAGAAAGTCTGAGTGCTTCTTCGTTAACAGAATTTATCCAACAACTTACAACCGAAACTGAGAAAATCAGAAAGTCTTAGTGCTTCTTCGTTAACAGAATTTATCCAACAACTTACAACCGAAACTAAGAAAATCAGAAAGTCTGAGTGCTTCTTCGTTAACAGAATTTATCCAACAACTTACAACCGAAACTGAAAAAATCAGAAAGTCTGAGTGCTTCTTCGTCAACAGAATTTATCCAACAACTACAACCGAAACTGAGAAAATCAGAAAGTCTGACTGCTTCTTCGTTAACAGAAATAATCCAACAACTTACGTACAACCGAAACTGAGAAAATCAGAAAGTCTGAGTGCTTCTTCGTTAACAGAAATAATCCAACAAGTTACGTACAACCGAAACTGAGAAAATCAGAAAGTCTGAGTGCTTCTTCGTTAACAGAATTTATCCAACAACTTACAACCGAAACTAAGAAAATCAGAAAGTCTGAGTGCTTCTTCGTTAACAGAATTTATCCACAACTTACAACCGAAACTAAGAAAATCAGAAAGTCTGAGTGCTTCTTCATTAACAGAATTTATCCAACAACTTACAACCGAAACTGAGAAAATCAGAAAGTCTGAGTGCTTCTTCGTTAACAAAATTTATCCAACAACTTACAACCGAAACTGATAATTTGTTACCGTTCTTAACACTTATCCAACTGTAAGCGATCAACTTACAACCAACTGGGTGGTCCAACTACCCAACTTACTTAGTTGGTGTAAGATCCAACTGGGTGGTCAGTGAGCGTGTGCCTGTTCTACCACTAGATCGGGTAGGAATAAAATTTGACTTTGGTTTTGAGAAATTCGGTTTGGTCAGCAGAAACTTCAAAGTTTTTGGTGGATGAGACACTGAACTAGAGGATGATGATTTTCGGCCCGGCGGCCTGCTGAAGTGAGGCATGCTTAAACTGGCATCAAAATCTGACTCGGCCCACCCCTGGAGACCTGACAGAAAATGCTGCCCAGCCCGCCCACAATTCAACCCGGCCCTGTCTGGCTCATCAATTTTGCGTTGCTCTTGAATATTTATTATGAAATTTCAAAATAATAGCTAAATGTAAAGCTAAGCTTTTGATGACATTTTGAAACTGCTAAACTGCGCATACATTGTACCTCTAATTTCTGGTTAATAATAATTTTATTTCTAAAATTTCTGCTTTTACACACCCGACGCGCCTCTCAAAAATTTATGTCCAACCCAGCCCCACCCGCCAAAAATCCACAATTGTCATGCCTAGCCCGTGCATGCCATACGCTGAACCTACAGAACATTTAAAGGGTGGGGGGTAAAAATACTGAATGACCACTTCATAAATTGATACTCTGTTGAGGACGTAAATTTACCATAACTGTGGATTGTTCGTATATGCTCCCGACGGCCGCTGGTGCCCCAGAATAGTTGGTTTCTCAGACAGCTTCTGACGTCATTGATCTTCTTCTCCAACGCGGCAGGCATTGTGGAGCGGCTTTGGTACGGCAGATCCAGTCGGTTCCCATTTTACCTACTCGCTGTCACCAGCTTTCGGTGGCCTGTGTGGAGCTTTGTGCCGACGACCAACTAAGTATTTGCGGCATTAAATTTGTCGAGGCGAGAGGATGAGCGCTCGAGCACGGGCGGCCTAATAAACCACTACACCAACAGTGCCGGCTAAAAGAAAAGAGAACGCTTTTCTGATTCTAAATATGCAATCCACACGATTCTACGTTCATTTGTTCACGAGATATAAGTCGAAAGCTTAGACTGTCGAAAATTTAGTTTCTCTCTTAAAAACGGCCGGGAAGGTGATAAAATGTCTTTTTAGGTCAAATTAAGCTAAATACAAAATTTTAAACAAATCGGAGAAAAACGTTTGAGATTTGTCCGGGAAGAGTCGCTAGGTAGAAAAACCGGCTCTTAAGTAGGGATACAAATGGTATAAAAATCCCAAATACCAAATAGTGAATGGTATTTTCTGAACAAAATAATACCAAATATGTACGTAAAACCAAATAATACCAAATAGTTTTTAAAATAGGTTATAAGCAATCTGAACAAATCCAAAAGATTATCTCTCTGATTTCGTGACCCAAATCAAGCATTACCACGTTCAGATAACCCCTGCACTACTGGAAAAGGAATTTTTACAAGCTCTATAACGTGCTGAAGCTCATGTTCACAGTTTTTCAGCTGAGGCTAGTCAAATAAGGACTTTTCAGTTATACAGGAAGCATCTCCGATGTACACGGCCCAGGTAAGAAGTTTGGACAAAAGTGGAACATTCAGTTCAAACATCAATTTTAAGAACACAGCTATATAAACAGTTCTTCACTTCAGTATTTTCACGGAGAAACTAAAAAAATAGATCTTTCAGGCTTCCTCCTACGTATTTCAGTAAAGGGTGCACCGTTCTTTTTAGACATTCTGCATCCTGTTGCCCACTAACACTCTTTCTGCGCAGTTGATTTACTAACATGTTGTCTTGCTTGGGCGACAAATAAAGTTCAGTTTAGTTCTAATCCATTTTATTACTGTTTTAAGCAAGAAAATAAAGAGGAAAATGAGCTCAAATGTTGTAAAACAAAATAAGCAAAATAAGCTGAATTATTAGCTGTCCAAAGTTCAAGTAATTCTGTTATTTAAACTATTTGGTATTATCCGGTATTATTTGGTATTCCTACTGTTAAGATACTGGTAGCTTACATGTCAGAAATGCGAGACAGTACAACAGTAAAATAGCAAAGCAAGTAGTGTTGTTAGGCTCATTTTTTTTAAAAAAAAGGCTTTTTGTAAAAAAAAAGCTTTTTTTTGAAGGCCCATTTCGAAAATTTTTTATTTTATTCACAGTATGGAAATTTTGGGGGAAAATCGCTGAATTTAGCCTCAGATATACATTAGCAGTGCAGTTCTATCAATTTCTTGCCTATTCTAAGTATTCTTGGATTACACTGCGTGTGCTGGCCGCGTGCGGCGGCCCTGTCTGACCGCTCTGGCTGGCCGCCTTTAACACTGGGCTGCTGTCTTTCGCTCTGTTGTCTTTGCTGTGCAAATTCTTTTTGCTAATGTCGACCTGCATTCAATGCAGCTGCAAGATCTTTTCTGGCCCAGTAAAATGCGTGAGATGCTCCTTCTGCGGGGGAGCATTCCTGTGTCGGCCATGTTTTGGAAAGTCTTTGCTGGGACCGAGAGTGTCCGTCCAGTACTGTGACGAGGTCTGTGGTCTAGCAGTCTCCACCAACTTCATTGCTCTGAATTGCCCAGACTGTTCCGACCTGATTGAGAGACTTCGCTCCAAAGAAATGGAACGTGACGACTGGCCATCAGTGGGTACCATGACTACTTCCGGTCCTCCTGACGATGACTATTCTGCTCTCTGCAGTAAGGTGTCGTGCCTCGTGGATCAACTTGAAAAGGTCACAGCCGATCTGGATAAGCTGTCAACTGTTGCGACGAAGAGAACCTATGCTTCTGTCTTGCAAACTGCCAGAAATGGCTTGCCTGTGCCTAATCCGACCTCTTGCTACGACAAAGCGCACTCAGAGCTGGTGCGTATTTGCGACTGGGAACGAGAGATGCGAGAACGTGAGCGGCGCAGCCTAAATCTTGTCATTAACGGACTTTTCACTCGTACCACAGATAGCAAGGACATCCCTCCACTCGTCAACGATCTGTTTTCCGAGCTGTCTATTGACTGCCGGAATATTTTGAACATTCGGACTGTTGGTACGGACATGAATCGTAAGGTTGTGGTGGAATTGAGAGACCAAGTGACTAAACAAGCCATCATGCAACGAAAAAGAACAGTTCTGTCTGCAAGGCCCCAGTACGCATCTGTCTACATTGGTTGTGATCTGACGCCATGGCAAGCCAAGAAAGCTTTTGACTTGCGGAAGGAATTGCGGCTACGACGTGAGAATGGCGAAACTAATATTTTTGTAGACTACCGCACGCTTTGTATTCGGAGTGCAAAGACCAAAGCCTCCAATTGTTAATGTTTTCGTTACTTTGCTTACTTTGATTCCGTTCAGTTGGCATAGCGAATAGTCTAGATAAGTAGAGATGTGTTTTAGGGCCGCATAATATGTCAATGTCTGGCGATTTGTGGGCCCGTTGCCCAAGTGGTAACAAAAGAGTAAATCTAAAATCTAAATCTAATCTAAGCCTAAAAATAGGTTTTGAAGGGCAGCAGCCACTCTGTGAGCAATGCTGCAGGTAGAATGTCGACTCTCAGGCTGTAACACTATGTTTGAACCAAAGTATCAGCTTTTGTATTTAAAGTTGCTTCTGATGCATCCTTGCATCTCCTACAAGCTATATCTCATGCTACGAAAAAAATTTTGAAAAAAAAAATTTCGAAATGAAAAATTTTCATAAAAAAGGCTTATTTTTTGGCTTTCAAAAAAAAATTTTTTTACAACTCTAAAAGCAAGTATACTTTTTGTGTTCGTATTGTATACAGTGGCTGGGTAGCACCTCTGTTTAGTCAAAGCTAAGGGTAGACGTGCCTGCGAGCCTTAGCAATGGGCGCTGAGGGAGTTCTGTCTGAGGAACGGAGTCATTTAGTCATCATGATCAGTTGATGACGTTGACTGAAATCAGGCGCAGTTAAGTGTTCTAAATTGCGTTGTCGACGCAACGTCATCGTATCCCGCCGCAAGGATTACGGTACTCCGTTCGAGGCCACCGCGCCTCAGCGCCATTCTTTTTTCTTTTTTGCTTTCTTCTGTTTGTTGTTTCTTCTTTTTCTTTCTTGACCTTGTGATGTGATTTATTATAGGTTGACGTGGATAGAAGCGGTTCGGCAGTGCTGTTTGCCATTTTGCATGATGTTTTGTGTTTAGGCACTAGTAGCACAGCTCCCAGCAGCTTTTGAAACTTGTCGAGTCGCAGCTGCATTTAATACTGCACCACCAAGTTTGGACCCGGTCAACTGTTGTTTTGTTCTTTCTGCGGACGTAACAAGCAGCCGTCAGGAGATTTGCGTCATGTCGACGAAACCGGCCCAGATTTTGAATATCGATCCTCCAACGGAATTGGCGTTTAAGGGTAGGTAGGCCTACACTGTAGGGATAGTCGATAAAATGAACTGTCCCGTTTACTGATCCAATTTTTATTCATGAAAAAAGGAGACTGCGTTTGGTAGATTATCTACAAGGGAAGCAAAAAGGAAATAAATACGTTTAGCAGTAGTATTTAGCCCTATTTTTACATCATGGATTCTGCAGAAGGCTGGGAAATCGGCGCTACTTGAATGAAGAAGGCAAACTGATTGAGCTAAAAAGGAGAAACAGAAACTGCTTACTTGCTTACTTTTTTTCTAATCGGCTTTATCTTTAAAATTAACTGACGGTATTTTCATCAAGTAGTGTCCATGCAAAGCAGTTTCAAAGCTTTTTTGAAGGCTCAAAGTTTTTTTTGAAAAATCATTGTGCAAATTAAGGGAAAAAGTGGGAAAATTCACGTGCATACATGCAATTTTTTAGTAAATTCTTTGGAAGCAGCCAACATTTTTCTAGCAACCTGCGTAATACTTCTTTTGTTCTGAGCCTGACAGCGACTGCTTTAAGACAATTTTCCGTGAAATTATTCAGTTATAGGCAGTGTTTAGACCTGTATTTACGTTTTCGAACTGGTTTCTTAACTGACTTGAGGTGCAGAAGTAGAAAATTTTGGTAAACACAATTTTCCGCGAAATTATTCAGTTATAGGCACTGTTTAGACCTTTAGTGGTGTTTTTGAACAGGTTTGTTAACTGACTTGAGATGCTAAAGTGGAAAATTTGTTGTAAGTAAAGTACCTGTACTAGCACGCTGGAACCTTTTAACACGATTTAAATTTTTTTATTAAATTTTTAGAAAAAGCAAAAAAAAGTTGGCCTACAAAATTTTAATTTTTTAACAACTGTAACCATTCTATAACTTTTTAACCATTCGTAGATTTTCGATTCGATTCGCTGATGATGAGTGTTACGGCCGTTGTGCGCTTGTAGGTCCGTTCACAGACGTTGTGACCAGTTATTTGGATTTGAAAAATCCGTCAGACCGGCCCGTATGCTTCAAAGTAAAGACAACGGCGCCCAAACAGTACTGTGTGCGACCGAACTCAGGACTCATTCCACCTAAGGGAGAAGTGAAGGTGGCAGGTGGGTCTGTTGTGCCAGGTGACACGAACAAACAACCGGAAGGTTTCAGTTATGCTGCAGCCGTTCGACTATAGCTCGGCACAAGAGGGCAGCAAGCACAAGTTTATGGTGCAGACAGCTTACGTTCCCGATGGAGAGACTTCCCTTGAAAGCATTGTCAGTCTGTATGTTTGGTTTGTGCGATTGGAACGCAAGGCTGTTTCAGTGGAAGAACACGAATAGCAATGAATTAATGGATTCAAAGTTGCGGGTAGTTTTCGATATGCCCGACACCAGTGTGCCCCTCTCCGACGCCAAAGCCAAGGTTGGCGCGATCACCCCTCAAAAGCCGGTGCCCCGTGTCCACTTGTCTGCGCTGTCTTTTGCTTATTTTCTTTTTTCAGGCCGCTGGTTTCGAAGCCGATTATAGGAGAATTTTGGACGAAAATAAACGACTGCAGAATGATTATAGCACAGTGGAAAAAGAGAACGCAGAAATGAGAGTGGGTGACAGACAGCTACAGGCGTGTCTCGTTAATCCGGACAAGTTCGGACCGGCCAATTTTGTCCGGATTAACGAATCAAAGCTAAAAGACTGTTTTTGGGGTCAATGGCCTAAATGACAGCTTTTTGCTAGTTGCATATCAGATTCTGCAGCTGTATCTCCTAATTATATCCCAAAAACTTATTTCAGCTGATTATAGCTCCTAAAAAGGAAAGAATAATCACATTCTGACTTAACGAAAAGCATTATTCAATTGAACATTCACACCTGAATTGAAAAATTGCGCATGGATTTTGTCCAAATTATCCAAATCCTGATTAACGAATCACTTCACCATACAAATTTCGTAGTTGGGACCCAAAATCTTCTGTCCGAATTACCGAATCATAACATGTGGGAAAATTGGGACCTGACCTAATCTTGTCCGGAAGGCGAATATCCGGATTAACGAGGTTCGGATTAACGAGACATGACTGTATTAATTAGTTTATTATTGACTGACTGTTAGTTAGTTTATTCGTCCAAACACAACAAATCATTCAGAATGCTGGGGCGGACAGGGCCGTTTGACCGGCTACTGCCCCAGCCCTAAAGAACTTACTGAGGTCGTGTCGTGTGCCTTGACTTAAATAGAGAGACTGTATTCGCTTAAATGATTTTAGATGGTAATTCGTTCCAACACTGAACAACTTGGTTTGAGAATTATGTTTGGTATTACAATGAGTGGTGGTCATGGACTTCGATTACACCACTGCATTTTGCGGACCCTTTTAAATCTTGTTCACCAGTCTCGTTCCGAAACGAAACACCCAACTTTCCTGTAAAATCTTACCTGCTCTCGTATCCCTCCGTTTTCCAGCCCTTACATCCGATCCGATCCGATGTGCGGGGGGGCCTTACGGCCTGCGATCAGACTCGAGGTCCATTCCGCTACCCCCGTGATTCGTCATCTCGGACGTTTCCCTTCTATCACTGCCAGCCACTCTAGCCATGCTGTTGGACGCCAGGTACTAAGAAAGTCCCTGACGTGTTGACGTCATGGTGATGTCGGCTCCCAACGTCCGCTAGGTCCGCCCCTGGTGTGAGAGAGGCCCCCCGGCCTAGTCGGTTTCCGTGGACAACTCCTGACGTCATTGCTTTTCCTCCAACGTGGCATGCTATTGCAGCGGCTTCGGTGCAATGGCAGATCCAGTCGGTTCCCATTTTACCTACTCGCTGTAACCAGCTTTCGGTGGCCTGGGTGGAGCGTTGTGCCGACGACCAACTCTTTGCAGCAAGAAATTTGCCGCGCCGAGAGGATGAACCACTACAACCGCTAGGGATGCAGGGGCCGCCGTGACTCAGAGGCAGCAAGCTACCCACTGAGCCAACGACGCGGCCCGGCCCTTACATATATGCATGTATTTTAAAATTTGATCTCCGAATTCCTTTTTCAATCATTGTTAGATTACCAAAGTTCAACGAGATCAGAATCTTTTATGACTGAGCCGAACGAATGAGTCAAATTTACCTGTATCGGTGCCTCATTGATATCAGTCAGTGCTGTTGTCGGTTGGTGTAGCAAGTGGGAGTTTCAGGATCGTTTGCATCGACTGGAGACTAGTCCTAGCTCCCGCTCAGCCGACCTCTCTCTGCCGACGGGCGGCGACATTAAATTGCTCCATGTGATATTGGTCGGGTTGGCGGCGCTCTTTGTTGGACTGATCTTGGCCAAACTCTTCTAGGATGATTTGCCCTGGTCGTCGCTCGGAGCTGTTAACTATTTCTCTTCTGTTCATACGTCGCTGCCGCTTGCTGCTTGATTAGCTGCCGGTCGGTCCGATAATCGTAGTCTACAGCTTCTTCCCCCACTCAGACGATTGTCCGACTGGCCGGCAGTCCTTTGTCTAACAGAACTGACGAGCTTTTTTGCAACCGAGACCACGTGGTCTGTCTCGACTGGCGGCAAAGCTCTGCAGTTGAGTTGAGTGCAGCGATGTGCAGGTGGTACGAAACCTGGTGTTAGTGAGTTGTACGTTGTCCCTGCTGTTAATTCTGAGACTTGCAGGAATGTACACAGAACCACCAGTCAGCCGTGCGTAGTGTTACCGATTTTGGTTTCTTTTTTAATCCTTAACTAACAGTCGTTGATTGTCGAACGGTTTTTATGTACTTGTGATAAGAAGGTCTTTGATCATGCTGTATGTGGGAGATAATGTCGGTTCAGTCAGTCAGTAGTGCCCTGATGTTTTTCTAGCCCATTTCCTTTGTACGCGCAATTTATTCTATTCATCTCCTCCGTATGATCAATCAATAAATTTACGATTCGAGTTCTTTCAGCCGACAGTGGTCATTGTCCACGCAACTACCTCTTACTAAGCGGAGCCCGTTCCGTCGTTTAACTAGCTTTTATGTTGTCCGTTTTGGTGGTTTCTAAACAAAAGTAGTGGAGGCGGACTGGTAAACTTCAATTTGGTGTTGCGCTACGTGGGCTGCGACGGATGAACTGACCAAGGTCTGAACGATTGGACATGGGGGTTGATCCGAACACTCAGTGTTGCGGGCGTAAGTGGTGTGTGAAGGATGGTTGTGGTATCACGTGCGCCGTGTTCACCTGGTTGCTGCTGGCCTACGGAGAGTTTTGCGTGGTGTCAATTATGATCATTCCTGACTCTGACTATCCGGTGCATCAGACCGTCAATGCTGTACTCTTCCACATACTTTTCACTCTCGCAATGGCCAGTCACGTGCGAACTATGCTTACAGACCCGGTATCAACTTCATTTCTGTAGGGTGGTCAGCTATTACTTTACGTTTTGTGTGCTACTGATTAGCTACGTGTATGTTTCCACTTCTTCCGTTTTCTTGACATTTACTGAACGAAGGGTACCTACCATTGGTGGTTTTAACAGGGTTCATACGGGTCAGGGAGGTCAGGGAAAAGTCAGGGAATTTCAGATCTGGTCAGGGAAGATTATAGGGATTTTTTAAAATTTTCTCGCCCTGGCAGCGCTGCCCAACCAGGCCTCGTCAAACACTGAAGCTGTTAATTCCGGTTAATTTTGCGCCAAGACTACCTTTTAAATGCGTTTTTGAAAGCTATTTCTTCAAAATTTTCTCGCCCTGGTTAGGCAGCTGCCCAACCAGGCCTCGTCAAACCCTGAAACTGTTAATTCTTGTTAACTTCACGCTCGGAATACCTGTTGAAATAAAATTATTGGATATGCTACCGTTTATGTAAATATCTGCCGATGCAAAAGAAATCACAAAATTAGGTGCTTGAAAACATTTACTGTTTTATGAGTTTGCTTGTAGAAAGTCAGGGAATCTTAGCACTCAGGTCAGGGAAAAGTCAGGGAATTTGGAAAACCCCGATCCGTATGAACCCTGTTTTAAGGTGGTGCAAAATTTTGAAAAATTAGCCTTTAGCTACGCGCGTAAAAAGCATTCTGAAATTATCATTTGAAGCAGAATTTACTGGTTTCTATCATAGGTGTAACAGGTCATCCACCGAACGGGCTAGGCAGGGTTCGTGCGGGACCTGGAAAGTCAGGGAATCATGGAAAAGTCATGGAATTTGGTGTCTGGTCAGGGAAGAATTTGATAGCGGTAGATACATCTTGCCGCCAAATGGTTGTCTGAGCTTTACACGCCGCTTTTTTGAAAATCGGTCTTCTGACTTTCTACTTACTGGAAATTTAGCCTCAGAATACCGTTCAAATGCGTTGTTAAAGCCAATTTTTCAAAAATTTTTCGTTCCGTTTGGAGATTCTTTGCCCAGATTGGTAAGGGAATTCTGATTTTGGTCAGGAAGTTTTGCTATGCAAAATCCGCACGAACCCTGCTAGGGGTCTGAGCCCAAATTCTAAGGGAGGGAGTTGGGTTAGTGTTGTTGGCCTTTTTTTTTTAAAAAAAAAGCTTTTTTGAAGGCCCATTTCGAAAATTTGTTATTTTATTCACAGTATGGAAATTTTGTGGGAAATCGTTGAATTTAGCCTCAGATATACATTAGCAGTACAGTTCTATCAATTTCATTCCTATTCTAACCTAAAAATAGGTTTTAAGGGGCAGCAGCCACTCGGTGAGCAATGCTGCAGGTAGAATATCGACTCGCAGTAACACTATCTTTGAACTAAAGTATCAGTTTTTGTATTTAAAGTAGCTTTTCTGATGCATCCTTGCTTCTCCTACAAGCTAAATTCATGCAAGGAAAAAATTTTTAAAAAAATTTGACATGAAAATTTTTTATAAAAATGTTTTTTTGGCCTTCGAACAAATTTTTTACAACTCTAGGTTAGGTACTAAAAACAGGGGGTCTGGCCTAAGTCGGGTGGGGGCAGACCCCCAGTTGCATGTATGGTTTCGTGCTACCTCTACGTGTAGGACGTAGTTTGATCGGTGGGTGGGGATACCATGGTAGCGGTATGAAATGCTGCAGCAGTTCGGTTTAGGGTGCTGTTCCCAAAGGCAATGCAACTGAGGAATACATTCAGCGATTGGGTTTAAGCAAAGGCCAAGTGGTGTACAAGTGCGCCAAATGTGCAAGTATAAAACCAGAGCGAGCTCATCACTGTAGCGTGTGCCAAAGGTGCATCAAGAAAATGGACCATCACTGTCCAGTACAGTTGATTTGTTTGGCTTTGACACTATCATTCTGTGCTCATTTAGTGGGTGAACAACTGTGTAGGCGAGCACAATCAGAAGTTCTTTGTCTTATTCACCTTGTACATCGCGCTCTTGTCTACACACGCACTCTACTGGGGAATCTGGCAGTTCGTGCTGTGTGTCGGTCAGGACTGGCAAAGTTGCTCTTTTTCATTCGCAGCCCTAGCTTTTAGTGTACGTTTGAGATTGCAGACTGCAGCAGCTTCTCTCCGCCAGCTACCACTTTGCTCTTGATATTTCTGCTTTTCGAATCTTTACTCTTCGCAATTTTTACCTTCGTCATGTTCGGCACTCAAGTGCATGCAATCTGCACCGATGAAACGGTGAGTTCGATTGGGTCTCTATTACGCGCGCTTTCAGAGATTTTTCTTTACTCGATTACTTAGTCCAGCGTAATTGCCATGTCACTTGCAGGGCATTGAACAGCTGAAGCAAGAGAATGCCACCTGGGGCAAGAAGGACCGTTGGAAGAGTCTGCAAGTAGTGTTCGGCGGTCAGTTTTCGATGGACTGGTTCAACCCATTCGTCACTCCTTACGTCAGCAAACGACCGTTCGAATACTCCGTTTAAATTGTTGACTGATTTTCCTGCTGTTTACTGTCTTGCTAATATGTCACTCTAACAACATAAATTGAACACAAGTTACTTTGAAATGCTGGCTGTGATACTGCATTCTTCATTTTACTATTTATACGGACTCTTTATAGTCGTGCTATTTCTGTATATCAAGTTAAAATACAACTTCGAAACGAACGCTGTTTGAATTTTCTGTGGTTACCTCCCTCGTATGTACCGACTCTTCTTTCCTCTATTTGGCTGTGCTTTCATTCATTGCACAGCATGCTTTTCTGCATAAGAGTCGGTGATTTCTGGCAAAACGATGTCAGTACTGTGGCGTAGTTTGTGTATGTATAGATGCGCTCTCTGAGTGGTTCGGACGGGAGCAAGTCACCGTTAACCATTCGGTTGCAACGTCATGTCGACAAACTCGGTGTGCTTTTCTATCTGACAGGTGTGTTGTATTTCGGCGCTATAGTTTGGCCGGCCTTCAACAACCGTACGTACTTCTCGGAGAACGCACTACTTCCTGGTTTGGTTGATGAAGAGTTTTCGTACGGTCACAAAATAGCCGATTTCTCGAATGGCCTGAACAAAGTAATCGACAAAACTGGACGGTAAGCTACGATTTCAATGTTTATGCTTGGTCTAGTCAGGAGTTACCTCCTGCTTCTGCCGATTACAGCCAGTTAAGTGCGGTAGGCGTTGCTAGTATGAAGTTTATTCGAACAAAGAACTAGTGGAATCATATCTCAAAGTCCTCTGCAGTCACAATTGGCTCTTTTTCTCCCGGTCCTTCTTTAGTTTGTTCGTAGTAGCAGAAGTCGATCAGAAAGGTACATGCTAGCAGTCCCAGCTTGATTATAGGGTCCATGTCCAGTGGAAAGGTGATTGAAAACGTATCCGAGTCTGAGAACTCCTGCAACGGCAGTGAATCAGTGAGAGTGAGAGTGAGTGTGAGTGTGAGAGTGAGAGTGAGTGTGAGAGTGAGTGAGTGAGAGTGAGGAGAGTGAGAGTGAGTGAGAGTGAGAGTGAGAGTGAGAGTGAGTGAGTGAGTGAGTGAGTGAGAGTGAGTGAGAGTGAGAGTGAGAGTGAGAGTGAGAGTGAGAGTGAGAGTGAGTGAGTGAGTGAGTGAGTGATAAACTGTAAAGTACGTACTTCCGCCAGCAGTGATCTGAAGTGTCGAGTGATGCCGCCGACTGTCTGGCCGTCGAGCGCCATAACGGGAAAGGTGCATTCGGACATAGAAAAGTTGCATCCCGGCCCTTCGACGATCACAAAGTTGGGCCCGGCGGTGTTGGAGGTGACGCGAGTGACGAACTTGCAGAACCGACCGACCTGCATCACCGTGCCGGCCGGACAGCCGGGTGGCGCTTCGACCATTACTTCGTGTCTGGAGCATTGGCCGCAGAGTCCCCAGCAACAGTTGCCGCAGATCTTGCCAACCCGGTAGACGCGAGCCACCGCCGTGCCCAGGTTGTCGATGACGTCGATGATGAACTCTCTGTCTGGACCGGCCAGCAGCACCTGGTCCGGGCGACTCACCTCTACGGCGAAGTAGCAGGGCTGACCGAGCGCATTCATCAGCACGTAGCGGTTCGGCGTCTCCAAGTTGACGATCACTTCGAACAGCTCTGTCAGTTGCTGGCATATCAACTTGTCGATGACGGTCAGATACTGGAGTCCAGGAGGACATTGGGCTGGCTGTGGTGGCGGCATCATCCACGGTCTCGCTGCGATCGGTCCCGTCAGCGGAGCGGCCGGAGGCGGTCCTGGCGGAGTTATTTGCACTGGAGGCCCTTTGGCTGCAGATTTGCCTTTTTTCACATTGGCCATTAGTAACTGAACCACTACACAAACATCTACAAACAATAACAGTGAAACGTTGCTGCCTTTATTCTTCTTTTGTAATGTAAGTTGGTTTTGCCTTGCGCCTTTCTGTCAAACCTTCTTATTGTTATACATAGTGTATTGCATAGAAGTGATACCGTTCGCGTAACTATTTATGGTGCCGTAACTCCTTCCTAGCCGCCATTTGATGACAAAGTTCGCCTAGACCGCTTGCTTTTACGAAGTTTTTACTATGCTAAACCGTGCGTACTTTTATCTGCCAACACAGATTCACCATAATGGTGTTACTGGTACGGTACCTACATATTACCCTAACAGGCTACGATCGAGTCATACCATAAACATTTAACCCAGAATGCCCAGGCGAAGTTTGCCCTGTGTTGACGTCGAGTATTGAGCACAAACAAAGGCTAATCAGTTAATTTTAACAGATTTCTCGCAACTTTTCACATAGAGTACATTGTGTAATTTCAGGCGAAGTGCTGCCGGGCAACAATGGATTTATCAGAAATTCATAGACATAGGACTGGAAAGCTATGTTCAGAACTTTACTGTCAACCTGCCTCTTGCTCTTTACCAAGTGAGTCAGGTTTGCTTTTTCGTTTAATTGGATTCATCTATCAGTGAGCCACTTTGCAGTCGTACAGCGGTTCTAATGTGTATGGCGTCGTTCGTGCCGCGAGAGGTTCATCTTCCGAGTCAATTGTGGTGAGCGTTCCGTACGCACCTCATTCGGTTGGCGCAGTGTCGCTTGTGCTTGCTGTGGCGGCTCACTGTAGAGGTTTGTATGCTTCCAGACGTCCCACTGCTGCTACGGAACAGTGTTGCATTTATTCTTTAGAACAGATTTATTGGGCCAAAGACCTCATCTTTGTCATAGCCGAGCACTCGGAAGTGGGAATACAGGCGTGGCTGAGCGCTTACCACGACACACCAATTGAAGGTGCAGTAAACATAGTATGTAGTACACCGGGATTGTCAACGCCTGCCAGCCTCTGGCCGGATTTCTTAGTGCTAGAGCGGTTTGCACTCCTCATCGTTACTACATACCAGGGTCTACGGTTTTTATTTAGCTCTCGGTTTGATAGGCTCTCGATGGATGAATTTATGTGGCTTCATCGCCGCTAAGGCCCTATAATTTCGATAATATCTCCGATTTTCCAATATTTTGCTTTTCTAAAAATGTCCGAAATTAAGGGAAGCGCGTTTGCGCTTTCCCGGTGTAGTTATTG
>JASANB010004938.1:0-33558 GCA_030248155.1 Sabatieria punctata | reverse complement strand
AAAGATACAGTCGTCTCTTCATATCATTCGCTATCGAGAGAAGATTTGTTGGCCTACAGAGTAGATCAGGTGGACCTAATTTGGGTGGGTCTCTACACGATACGAAAACAAAACGACGATCGTCGGCAAAACTGACTTTTAGGGGTCCCTAATAGAAATTTCAACAAAGCCTAAGCCTAAGCCTTATAGGTAGGTACATGTTCGGATCAGGTGTAGCTGGGGGGGGAAATCAGGAACCGATCCCAAACAGAAATTAATGTGTTTAATTATCATAATTAATTACAACTCAACGATTTCCATCGATAAATATCGATTATCGATTATTTTTTTGGCAAAATTCCAAAATTTCAAAATCGTCCAAAATGGCGAGTCTAATGATCACTAAATCAGCATAGGGCAAGCTCCGGGGGCCTGTTTTGCCAAATAGGGTAGGCCGGGGTAATTCGGCACAGGGGGGAATTCGGCACAAAATTTTTTATTGGATAATTGCGTTCGAACGAATGCAGCTAGATGAACGGTTAATGCAGTTATGTAATGCGTATTGTGTGCTGATATAATGTATAAAATATTAACTCTATCTGCTTAATCAATCGTGAGCTACAGGTCATTGTTTGACACCAACTCAAAAAATCCGATTTTTGAAGCTGAATAAACCTAAAACTACATTAGCTCGGACGGATTAAAAATCTGCAATTAGGTTGGTTTCCTTCAAATATTATTTACTGAAAATTTCACTAAAATCGGTGCAGTAGTTTTTGAGAACCGACGACCCGCTTTCGGGGGCAAAAATGGCACAAGTAGACACGCAGGTTTTCGCATCATTTTGGAATGGAAAAGCTGTTGATTACGGTAGTTGAAGTGAGTTTTCCCGCAAAAAATCGGTTTTTTTCAAAACTTTCGTTCAAAAACGGTTATTTTTGCTTAGTTTATGTATTTTAAGCATCACCATGCTGATTTTCACAGTAACCAGTTATTTTACGTTAATTAATTAGCTAATTAATAATTTTAATTAATTAATCAAAAATTGTTAATCAACTGCAAATTGCTTATTTTCTTGGTGCGTAAGCCTTTAGCAGTGTTAATAGAATGAAAACATTGACATTTTTTACACGGAGGCCCGATTTAGCATATGTTTGTGTGTATGCAAATTATGCATTTATTCAACCACTGTTACACATACAAAGTAGGTTTTCTGCTTGAAGCAAAAGCTAGAAACCTTCAAACAAGAGCTCCATGAAAGTATAACGCTAGAACTCTGCCTTTTTCGATTGCCAAGTAGAAAAAACCAACTTATGTGGGGATCATATTATCTCAACGTTTAGAAAGCTGTAAAAGCCACTACAACTGTACAATGCTGGCAAAAATTGTACTACAGACTCAGATGAAGTGGCTCTAATCGTAACATTCCTTAAGATGGGGTTGTTAGGCTTCAAAACCAAATTTTCCGCGTTGTGCCGAATTGCCCCACCGGTGGGGTAATTCGGCACATGAATAAAATCGAAAAGGAATCGCTCGCCATTCGTTGTAGAATGGTCGGAATGGCTTCAAACCTTTTGCACAGTGTAACTAAGAAAAATTGAAAAATTCCGGACCGAAAATCAGGTTACTGCTGCTAAGTTGGGCCGAGATATTTTTGAAAAACTGAAAATGGTGTGCCGAATTACCCCGGCTTACCCTATATAAGTACCCCTAGAGACGCATCAGATAGGCACGCTCCGGATGGCCTGTTTTTCCAAATATAAAAATACCCCTACGGGCACGCATCAGTATAGGCACGCTCCGGAGGGCCTGTTTTCCAAATATAAAAATACCCCTAGTGGGACGAATCAGTATAGGCACGCTCCGGATGGCCTGTTTTTCAAATATAGAAATACCCCTAGGGGGACGCATCAGTATAGGCACGCTCTGGAGGGCCTGTTTTTCAAATATAGAAATACCCCTCGGGGACGCATCAGTATAGGCACGCTCCAGATGGCCTGTTTTTCCAAATATAAAAATACCCCTAGGGGGACGCATCAGTATAGGCACGCTCCGGATCAGACATGGGCTAGCATTTCGGCTGAGGGGGGATAGAATTTTCAATTCCTGAGGGGCGGCTGAGGGGGTAGGACTAGGAGCGCCTGAGGGGTGGGGGCTGAGGGGGTGGTAAGCCAAAAAGGGCAGATTTTTTGCTAAAATCAAGGTTTTTTGCTTATTTTTCATTAAAATAAGTTAAAATAAGCTATTCTGAGCTCATTTTTACACCTAATCCAGTCATATTTTTATCATAATTTTCTATATAGAATTCTTTCAAAAAATTCCTGAGGGGGGTAGCTGCCGGCTGAGGGGGTTTAGGTCAGAGCCAGCCCCCCTTTGCCCATGTCTGCTCCGGATGGCCTGTTTTTCAAATATGAAATACCCCTAGGGGGACGCATCAGTATAGGCACGCTCCGGATGGCTTGTTTTTCAAATATAGAAATACCCCTAGGGGGACGCATCAGTATAGGGCATGCTCTAGAGGGCCTGTTTTTAAAATATAAAAAGGTGCCTGCCTCTCCCTTCAGATTTTAAAGGTCCGTGTATGCGCAAAAAGAGACATGTTTACTTGTTTTGAAACACCATGTCGATTTAGCCACGTTGGCCGTGCCATTGACAGTGAGCGCCAGTTATCGACAATCATTCCCACCTGGTGAGCCTTCGAAATGAGTGATAAGGAAAAGAGGTAGGAGCCTGTGCTCATTTGCCCTGGGTAAGCATGTATGTGCAAGTTTTTAGCGTGGGTGGCAGCAGTGCCTCAGTGGAGGGGTGCATTACGTGTGGTGCAGGAGATCACAGAGTTTTGACTTGTCCTCGGCGCCGAGAAGCGTGCCACCGGTGTCTGCGGATCGGCCATACAACTAGAAACTGTCACAGTGCGGTCGCTTGTCTACGGTGTGGGGGCAGTGGGCACACTTCGAATGACTGCGCTATGGCACAACGACGTACAGATAGTTTAGCTGTGTTTATATGTTATTTGGATGGATGTGTTCTCTAGATTCCGCCAAAACCAAAAGTACCTACATTCCTCAGGAGCGACCAGAAGAACTGTTGTTTGAGGGCGCTGTGGAGATGGGTCCGGGTTTCATTGAACACATGGATAGGATTGATCGTGGCGAAATTATTGTTCAGAAGAGCGGCACAGATCAACCCGACCCTATCAGGTGCTATTTCTAATATCTAGGTTGCTTTATCAAAAAACATCGCCAAAATTTAGGAGGGTGTAGTCGTCTTTTCTTTTTTCCATTGGAAAATTTCCGTGGAACATCTCTACATAGTAGGTGGCCCCGATTCCCTGTCCCTTTTTCCCCGCCTCTAAATTCTTGTTGTGCGGTACAAAGTTATTTACTTTTTATCAACAGATTAGAGACTGTCCATACAGACGTCGTTCCAGAGGGGGTTTCGGCTGAAATGCGACAATAGACGACGCACCAGGAGAGGGAGGGGTGAGCAAGAAACGACGTCGCTTTTTTCAGAACCTTAGGGAACTTTGATCGCGTTATTTTCAATTTACGTAGGGGTTTCTGCGTATAGAAAAGCTTCCCAGAACGGTAGTATTAGGGATATATTGAATTGTTTACGCAGTATGGCGACAAGAAAACATGACAATACTGTATGTACTGCATTTTTGTCGGAGGAACAGAAAACGACGCAAGGCGATTTTGGGGGCGGGGGTCCGTAAAAGTTTGTGATTTATGAGCTAGTTTGTTTGTACTGGAGCCGCTACTACCAGGGTCACTCCAAAGGTTTCTGGCCTGGCAATTAACTTCAGTGTGGGTTTGTGTAATCTTTACCATATACACACGAATTTCTTAGAATTTCGGCATGACTGTATGCTTAGAAATAGAAAGTGCGTTTGTTTCAGGGATTTCTCGCAGGGTATAGTCAACGAGCAGATTAAATGCAATATTGCCAAATGTGGCTACAGTGTGCCGACTTCCGTACAGCAGTACGCCATTCCATGCGTGTCTGCCGGCAGAGATACGATTGCTTGTGCGCCCACAGGACTGGGCAAAACAGTGCGTGCTTGTGCTTGGTCTTCTGTTGCGGTCTTGACTATATTTCTTCAGGCTGCCTTTTTACTGCCGGTGCTGGACCAAATGTTGCAGCGTCAGATGTGCACCCCCGCAGCCTCACATGACATGCAAGAGCCTGTCTGCCTGATCTTGGAACCGACCAGAGAATTGGCTGACCAGGTGTTTAACGAGTGTCGAAAATTCAGCAGAGGTATACTGTACATCAATTATGTCTGGTCTTGTCAGTTGTCTTCGTCAATCAGAATAGGCATGGTTCGTTTGGTTAGTGGAATGATCGGTTTCAGAAGGACGACTCTGTTTTAAAGCATACAAAATTTGAACAGTAACAGTTTAGTGTGTGATGAGAAGAAGCGCTTGCTTGCTGTGGTGTGGCTTGCTGAACTGTTTACTGAAACTGGTTGCTGAAAAGTCAGATTAACGAGCAAAATTTGTCTGGAACCAACTGCTGTAAATTCCCAAAAACGGCTACACGACAATTGCCCCCACGACAATGCCCCTAGTCGGGCCCTAAATGAAACTGTTGACGAGCGTAGAAATCCGGAGCAGCACCGACGACTTTGTACCATAGAAGGCCGGGCTGTTGTGCGTAACTGGTGATTTCTTCAGATCATCTAGCCAATATAATGTCATTCGCAGGCTGGTTGAGTTGAAACGGTAGACTGTTAGACGTGGTAAATTGACTGTCGGGTATGCAGCTTGTAAAGCAGTATGGAGGTGTTTGTAGCGGTCGACCGTGATTTGTTGTTGTTGACGTTGTTGCTGCAGAGGTTGTAGTAACATGTCGTGCTGCTGTTGTTGTTGTGCAAAGAGGGCTGAGAACGGGAACGCGTGATAGGAGAGGGCTTTGTTTGGCCTTGGGACGAGTGGAGCGGGTCGATGAAGGAGTGAGCTGAATTGGTTGGTGCTTTAGTATCCTGAACAACACAACAAAAATGTACGGGTCTCGGCACCAGTGAAATGCTTATTGGTTGCTAAACAAAACAAAGAATGATAATGCAGTATCCAAATCTTTATTACATAAGCTGTTGTCGGAGGGGACACTTGTCGTGCACCGCGCAAAAAAGTATAGTTGTTGCACGAATTCTTGAGCCTACTGATTGTTCTGCATCTGATTTGCGGTACAAAATTTTTGCTTATAGGACAGGCCGATTCTTGCAGCTAGTTAGAAGCAGAGTTTTAGGTACTGTGGTCGAGCCGGTGGTTTCTTATGGCGGTACTCACGTGCGAGACAACATTCGCCGACTTCAAAGAGGATGTACCATCTTGATTGGCACTCCCGGTCGGATTACTCAGCTGCATCGCGAAGGCTACGTGAGTGCTATTTGAAAAGCTTTTACCAACAGATTTTGAACGACCCGCAGGCTTCGTGCCGGTCAGGGAATCGGCGTAACGAATGACAGTACGCAGGTATGCACATGCATAGCATCAGTTTTTGGATAAGAAACTGCTATTACTGAGAATTTTTTAAAATGTCAGCTGATTTTCGATCGTCAGATAGCACGCATCCTGGTCCTGGTAGTGTACATTCAGTTTGATTGTTTTGTTGCTTTATTTTCGAGATAAATGCTAGAATTTCTATAAATTTCAAAAGCGTGCGAGTTTCAACTGAAGCGTTATTCGAATTGATTCTGACCGTTTTGACACTCCCAATCGACGCACTTGTTTGTTGTTGCAGATCTCGTTTGGTAGATGTCGTTTCCTGATTCTGGATGAAGCGGACAAACTGTTGGACATAGAGCACTTCGAGGCCAACGTGCGTGAGCTGATTCGAGATAGCAGGATGCCGCCGAAGGACCGGCGGCAGACTCTGATGTTTTCCGCCACGTTCCCGGAAGGCATTCAGTTGTTGGCAAGGGACTTCCTTGACAACTTTCTTTTTCTCGCTGTTGGCGTAATTGGAGGTGCCAATCCGGACGTGCAGCAACAATTTGTGAAAGTAATACTTTTTATTATTAGTATTATTATCCATACACATGTAGCTACTGCAATGTGCAAGAAAAACTCTCGCTCGAAAGAATTTTTCCTTTTGCGCATAGATATTGCGATTTTCACGGTTTGGTAGGTCTGTTTATGCTGGTGTTGGACTCTAAAAACTTTAGTCTGCCAGAATAGTCTGAGAATGATGCGATGCTATCTGTGTTGTAGTGGCCGCATCCGCTGCTATCAGATCTTTCAGACGGCCTATTTCGCAATTCATCCTCTTTCTTACGCTGCCCGGCCTCTAAATTCTTGCTCTCTTGCTTCAGAATGTTCGTCTCACCACTTAGGGTGCTCAGACAGAGGTCCTAGTTTATGTGCAGGCCTGTGCTTTGAATCCTGACTGGAATTTTTTCGAAGCTTCGAATAGTTAGCATCAGAATAATTTCAGAGAAGTATGAAAACCACTAAATTCGTAGGTTTTTGGTGAGAAGAGATAATTCCAAATCGCAAAGAGCATTCACTTTTCTTTGCGATCAGTCGTCAGAAAAGTCGTACTAGGTTAATTGAACGCACCATGATAATGACGCAACCAGTGTACTCTTCTTGCTTGATTCCACGGATAGAAAAAATTGTACTGTACCGCTGAGTTTGCAAATTTTGAGGAGATCCACAATTTCAGTTGTCTACTGAGTCTCTGTAGCGAAAATTGTAAGTAAATTGAAGCGTTCAAACGAAGAAATGCCTCAGTCCACTTTTTGAAAAAATTGAGTTCTACTCGGCAGCACAATCCCCTAACTATAGACATGTTCAATACAAATTATTAAAGCTGAAAACATTCTATGTCATAAGTTACACCAACGCAATTTTTTAACAGTGCTCGAAATTAGTTGAAGAAAAGCCTAAGTCCAAGTCAAGAGCCTCATATTCACACTCAAAATTAAAACATTGACCTAGACAGCTGAAAGTTGATACACTAATACGTAGTATAGCCAAGTTCTCAAACCCCTGAAAAGGAATCCCAGATTTGATCCTTCAATTCGAAGATACAGTAATCGGGCTGCTTAACTATTGGATCAAAATTTCGAATTTGATGTTCTGGCTTAATGATCAGAATTTAGACTTAAAAATCGGGGGTTTAATAGTACTTTTTGACTACTTTAAGAAGCATCGGTCGAATTGGGTTTTTGAAAAAAAAATTTTTTTTCGACCCCCTTTCGGCCCCAATAGCTTATCTGTAACCCCTAAAATCTATGCTCTATATTTCAGATTATTGTAGCGCTATCCTTAAGCTACAGAATGGTGGAAAAAATGCTAGCGTACGCCTACAGGTTCTGGAGTAAATCAGTTACGTCTGAAAATCACAAATTTTTCCATCATTTACTAAGATTGATAAAATTTTGAAATCAAATTTCTCATTCAATAATCATTATTTAGACTCAAAAATCGGGGGCATTGAGTACTGATAGACTAGTTTAAGAAACTTTGACCGAATGCCGCTTTTGAAGACTAGAAAAGGGTTTTGGGCGACCTTTTGGCTCCTTTTTCTGGAATCTCTCAACGTTGGTTTTACATTTCAGATTATTGTAGAGCTATTTTTAAGTTGCAGGTTGATGGAAAGATTGCTAGTCCACTAACAGGAGTTCTGGAAGGCAATCAAGTCTACTAGTGATACTGCTCTCTTACTCTTGCTGATCTTTTTTAAATATGGATATGGACTTAGGCTGTTTTATGGTTTAGACCTTAAAACAGCTTAAGTCCACTATCACAAATTTTTAAAAATATGCAAATCAGGAAACATGTGGTGGCCCAAACTCAGGTGTCGAGTAGCACTGGTATGGGCCTCTTTTGGCATAATACACTTTAGGCCATAGCATTTTGTACAATTTATTTCAGGCTAGCCGAAAACTTTGAACGCGTTTTTCTCGTTTCATCTATTTATGGACTGAGGCATTTATTCGTCTGAACGCTTCAATTGTTTTTAGAATTTTAGGGAAAAAGGTAGTTTTGTGTTCTATACTGCTTAAAAATGCATTAGATTTGTCAAATATTTTGTTGTGACTGCAAAAAGTGGTAAAAACGCTTGAAAAGGCTGCTTCTAATTACAAAACGTAGTCATAGTCAAACGGTTTGACTACCTGGTCTTCGTTTGACTACGTATTTATGGTAAGAAAGGTAGTCAAACTTTGACTTTGACTACCTGTCTGTTTGACTGCCATATCACAAAAGTATTAACTATGACTCAGCCAACAGTGTGACGTGGAAAATTCGTTTGGGTGCATTTTTTCAGGCACACTGTGTATTTTGCTGTCATGCTCATTGAACAGTTCCTTTAAATGCAGGTGAAGCATGGTGACAAAAAGAACGAATTGTTGCGCTTGCTGTACGAAGACTTTCAAGCCGGCTCAAAACATTCCAAGACCATGGTATTTGTGGAAAGGAAGCGCAATGTGGACTTTCTGACTTCCGTACTGTGCCAGAACGACCTGCGAGCGATGAGTATTCACGGGTAATTTTAGTATCGAGTATAGTTTCAGTCTTTCACTATCGTTCCATTCTTTACAGAGATCGCTCTCAGCAGCAAAGGGAAGAGGCGCTCCACCAATTCAAATCGGGCGATTTCTCCATTTTGGTGTCAACTGAGGTTGCCGGCAGAGGATTGGACATTGAAGGGGTTGACCATGTGAGTACCACGGTTTTTCTCTCCCGTCGCGGTCACTGTTGACGTATTTTGAACAAGCCGGTCAATTAAATCAGTCACCGGCTCATTTTTTGATTGGACATTGCCGAGATAGTGGTCAAACGTTTTTAAAAATCTTGCGAAAACCCTACCCCCTACCCCTACCCCTACCCTACACTTAGGTCAAGTTTATTTTGAACAGGCCAGTCAATTAAATCAATTACTGGTCTCTTATTTTCTCATTAGACAGTGTCGAGATAAAAGTTAAACGTTTTTAAAAAATCTTGGCGAATACCCTATCTTGCTCAATACAGTTAGGTCAAGTTTTAAGTCTATTCGCTACTCAGCAAGTAGTAGTTGGGCAATAGGCCCTCAAGTCGCCACTGATGAACGGACTAAAGAAACCAATATCCAGCTCAAATACCGGAAATTGAAGGGCGTGCTAGATTGTGCTTTTTGTCTTTGGTTTTGTCTTATTCTTAACATTTGCATTTTCAACTATAGCCTACTGTTGTTGGCGGTTTTTTTCAGAATGCGTATGTGCATACGCATTTCTAAACTGCATATGCAATGCGCATACGCATTTCTGATCGCATTTGAGAATTTTTGCGTGTGCTACTGGTACTGCGTACTGCCTATACTTTTTAGAGACTGGGAGCCTTAAAAATCGCAGTTTTATGTGTGTTTTAGCAACGCCAGCTCTAAAAAAACAAAGCTGTTTTTATTTGACTACGAAAAGCAGCAGGGTTCGTGCGGGACCTGGAAAGTCAGGGAGTCATGGAAAAGTCAGGGAATTTAAAAAAAGTCAGGGAATCAGGGAAAAATCAGGGAATTTGGTGTCTGGTCAGGGAAAAATTTGATAGCAGCAGAAACATTTCATCGCCAAATGGTGCTGTCAGACTTTACACAACACTCTTTTGAAGATCGATCTTCAGATTTTATATACTACTACTTAAACCGGAAATTTTCCCTCTGAATACCGTTTAAATGCATTTTTCAAAGCCTATTTTTCAAAATTTTCTCGCATTGGCTGCAGTTTTCTCACCCTGGTTAGTCAGGGAATTTTGACTTTAGTCATGGAAAAGTCAGGGAAAGGTCAGGGAATTTTGCTATCCAAAAGCCGCACGAACCCTGAGCAGGCTAAATAACCCAGATATTCAGTGGTTTTCTATCTTTTCTAAATAAATTTGAATATAATTACTTAATTTTAACATTGGAACCAGTATTTTCAAACATAATATTCGAATACGATGCATTACGTAATACGCATACGCAATACACAAAATACGTATTGTTTGAATGCTTATGCCCATACGCAAACGGAATTTTTTATAAACAACAGTACTGTAGGCACAAAGCACCCCCTACCAGAATAAAACAAAAACAACTAAAGGTGACGGATTTTTTTCTCTCACCTACAATGTATATGCGAAGCGAACGATACATGGGCCAGGGAGTCTGGGGGTTGCCCACCTCCGACTTGGCTCGACCCCCAAACCACTCCACCCACCCACCTGAAGCCGACTTTTCTTTCTGGACCCACGCACTAAATCGCCGCGCCCATCCAAATCGGTAGGCCCATCCTCAAAATTTCAGATTTTGACTACCCCAACCCATTTTCCGGCCCATTTATGATGCAAACTATACAGACGAAATTGACGCGATCGTTGTAAATAAGGGCCTGAAAACGGTTGCTGAACGTTTTATTCGTCCGAACTTGAGTATTTGCTGATTTATAAGAGTTTTATGCAGAAATCGATATTTCGAATAAAACTATCGTATGTATATTAAATGGTCTAATAAACCGGATTTGTACGGAACCTAACCGGATTTACCTTTAAGTAGGAATTTTAAACATGTGATCAGTGGCCCTGTTACGCCGTGCATTAATTAGGACTGATTTTTGCAGGTAATAAATTACGATCTGCCGTTCAAGACCGATATCTACGTTCACAGAATTGGACGATGTGGCAGAATTGGCAACAGAGGTCGCGCCACGTCCTTTTACACTGACCGTGACCGCGATTTAGCTCCCGGTTTAGTGAAGGTATGTAATTAGGTTGCGCAATCAAACAATGACCTGGGTGTGATCGGCGGTTAAGGACGGTACCTAAAAGCTTTTCCGTATTTCAGTGTCTCCAGCAGGTGAACCAAACCGTTCCTGCTTGGATGCAAGCGGACGCTGAGAGAGCAGTGACCACTGGTCGTGTTGTGGTAGGTCGAGGCAGCTTTGGCAATCTCTCCGCCGCTCAGAAGAAAGCTGCCAGCGGTAACTCAGCATTCTCAGAAAAGTCATCCAAGGGCTAAACCAAATCTACTTGAACGGGTTTTGTTTTGTTGTTTCGTTTTTATAAGCATGTAGCGTTTGCTCGTGTGCGTACGTACAATGCAGTTTGATTAGTGCATTTGAGGTTCACTCGTACCGATTCGCAGATCACAGCCGTTGGCATTCACCGCTGCTATGTAATTGTGTTTGTTACGGATGCTTCTTCGCGTCATCGGTTAAGCTGTTTAGACTGTTTAGTGCGGAGGAAGTGTTCGATGTCTAGAAGTTAGTTAACGCACAGAATGAGGTTATGTAATATAAGTCATTTTGCTTCCAAGCAACAAGTACTGAAAGTGGGTCGGTTTTTTTTTGGAATGCGTACTGTTTCCTGTTGGTGTGATGATGAAAACGACGATAAGGCAGTTTGTGTGTCGGTAACGTGCGTAGAGTTGGTGCTGTGCCTTCTGCTGATGCATGGATAGTGAAATGGTTTTTATAAAGTGAAACTAAGCTGACTGGCGTGTGTCCTTTGGCGGTGCAGCAGCCGCGGCTGTCTAACGGCTTATCGATCCTGCGTCTGTGCCGTTGCGCTGGTGTTTGGAGCGTTCAGTAGGCGTTGCTCGACTGGTCTTCCTTAGTGGTTTATCGGCAAATCCTATCTGTGTTGCCGCCTTGAACGTCAAACGTGTACTGCAGCAGCATCACCGTTACGGCCACTTTTATGCCAGTTGAAATCCTGGGACTCTACCTGCACCACAGACGACCGCCCTAGTGTCGGCCGGTTGAAGTTGCTGCTCTCTTTTTCTCTGCGTAGTTGAATAGTGACTGGCTGTGTCTCCCGTCCGGGTCGTTTGAGTGGTACGTTGACTCCGCCACGTCTTTCCATTCGTAGCAATGGTTAGATTTCAGAGGATCGCAACTCCAGATAGCCGAATGATTGATCGGTAGCAGTGCTGGTAGACCGAGTTTACTGCTTCAACAGTCAACCCTCCCTTCTGTATCTCTTCTGGTCTATGTTTGCTGAATTTGCTGTGCATTCACAAAATGAACACTGACGCTCATTTCTTCGAAGGTGCACAGTGCTCTGCAGCAGGTGTCGCATTCACAGGTAATAATATTGTGACTGTTTGAGGCGCAGAGAAGTTGTTCGAAGTTTGGTTCGACTCACGAGACTGCGCAGATGTCAAATCGCTTCGTTGCATTCCTCGTTTCGAATGGGATTCGTTGCTCGATGTGGCCCATTGTCAGATCATAAGCGTGGCATCGAGCGAAATGATGGACGCCTACGTACTAAGGTTTGTTTGTTTGTTTGTTTGCTTGCTTGTTTATTTGTAGTGTGTACTGTTATGGATCTCGCGCGCCTTTAGTGGTTTACTACGCACTGTAGATTTGAGAGATAATAGTTACTGGTAGAACTTGTTTCGCATTTGTGTCTGCCTTATCTGAAGAATGATCGCACTACAAGATTTATTGGCACCTCGCTTGGTGCGTCTTCATGGAACTTTTTGCAGGGCGAACTGCTTCAGCTTATTGACCCGTTCTTGCATTACAATCTGCACCGGTAGAAACAAACAGTTTTTCCGTTCAGCTCACCTGGACGGAAAATTTTGTACAACTGCTGCGAACAAACAAACTGACATTTTTTTCCTACAAATTTGTCAGTCACTAGTACAGTTTCAACGAAAGAAACTCTAGACCAATTTACAGAGCAAACGGCCAAGCATTCAGTTAACAGCAGCCTTTCAAGTTTTTCCATTCAGGTGAGCTGAACGGAAAAATTGTTTGTTTCTACCGATGCAGATATGCCAACTTTTAAAAGGTTTAGTCAGTAGTACAATTCTTAAAAATACTGCGCAGCGCTTTAGCGCAATTCGAAACCGTTGTGCTACAATTTAGTTGCTCTGATTTTCAGTGAGAGCAGCATGTTCGTTTCCGATACCCGTTTTATCTTGAAAACGTGCGGGACAACTCGTCTTTTGGATACAGTACCTATGTTGCTGGATCTGGCCAAGACATACTGCGGTCTTACCCAAGTTATGGTGCTGTATTTGTTTGTATACTAATGTGCTGCACAGTTGACACCACAATCTTTACAGAACGTGTACTATTCGCGCAAGAACTTCGTACGTCCGGAACTGCAACACAGCATCCACAGCAGTTTTGAAGTTGAGGTGGATTTTCTGGATCAGTTCTTCCAAAGTACCAACCTTCTCTATGATCAATCAGCTGGCGTACCAGCATGTTGAACGCTTAAAATTTTGACGCAGGTCTAGTCTTGTACTGACCAACCACGGCGAAAACCTTCAAAATCAGCGAAAATTTGACAGTCTTGCTCGCACATGGGCCGGAAAAATCCGGAGGGGGTCTGGGGCAGCTAAAAAGTCCAAGAAGGGCGATGCGTGCGCTAGTGAGTGTACAAGAAACGGGGTTACCAAATGGCCTGGAGTTGATCGTAGGTCTTCGGTCTCTTCCGTCAGGTCGCAAATTACAAGAAACGCCTATTTTGTCTATAAAAAGTAAAAAAGCGAAATGTTTTCCCTCTAGGACCGACCGACGGTGGGGTATAGGCCGGCGAGAGGGTAACCTTCAACCCCCGGCCCATGTATGTTTTTGCTGTTTAGTTTATTTTTTCTCGTTTTTGTCGGAAATGTTCTTCCTGCTTCATACTTGCATCCTACTTATCGTACACAGCTGGTACGCTGCTGTGATCGGTATTGATAGTTATGGAAGAGCAAGAAGGATCTGTCTAGATGGGACAGCCTACTGTATTGGAAGTCTGAAACAAGACCGTTGGTATCTGTACACGCTCAATCCGCCACCGGCGCCTCTGCCCCAGGCTGATCACACGTTGGAAATCTTAATGCAAGATTTGGATTCGTCCGTGTGCGGGGCGTTTACGCAGCAAATCAGCAGTTCCTCGGTTAAAGCCAGAAAGGTGGCAGGTGCATTGCGTTGCTTGGTGTAGACTTTGCCTTTGCAGCTGGCTGGCATCGATAAGCTAATGCCGCTGGGAACCATCATCGACGACAAGCTTTTTGAGCCGTGCGGATACAGCATGAACGGATTGCTGCCCAATTCAGTGCGTTCCGTCACGCTTTGTGCAATGGCCTTACTGCACTTTTCAGGAGAATTACGTCACCATTCACATAACACCGGAGGAGGACTTTTCTTACTGCAGCTTCGAGACCAATCAAGATGAGCTGGTTCTGTTCGAGCAGACCTGTCGTGTGCTGGAGACTTTCAAGTGAGCCTTATTGATGTTCTCTTCTGTGCCTCTGACAACCTGTCGGTCGGTCGGTACAGGCCTGGGCGGTTCCTGATGACTGTCTTCGCCAACAAGGTGTCCTCATGCGGACGACAGGGTCAGCATGAGCTCTGGGACCGAGAGCTGCCCGGCTACCGTCGACTGGACGTTCAGTTTCTGCGTCTGCCTGAGGATACGCTTGTGTACGCGCAGTTCAAGAAAATCTAATGGCTTCTATCCGGCTTTCTCTAGATACATGTAGGTTTAGTTTTGCTTTGCACAGCAGTGTTGCTTGATCTATCACTTCTATCTGCTTAACTGAGTGTCTGGTGCCGAATATGACGCGTTTGTGGTGTTGAGCACGGGTTTGATGAAATGCAATGCGCTGCTACAGTATATAGCGAACGTACGTATATACGTGCTAATTGCTGTTCTGAGGCAAGTGATCAGAGTTTGTCTATGTTGTCTCCGGTTTCTTATACTAGTTAACGAATCGTTCTTGTGTAAGCTACATTTCAGTTTCTAATCAAGCGAAACAGAACCGTGTCGGTAGGTGTACCTGCTGCATTCTAGAATAATAAAGATTTGGTGTCGTGTAGGCGCTGAAAATGGCTTGGTCTCAGAGTTTGGCTGTTCTGGCATTTGTTGCGCTCTGTGTCCAGTGTCAAGTGATCCTTGACTGGCCGTCCCTTGAGCACGAAGGCTCTGTCGATTGGTTCACAGGGCAGCCGAGATTTCGAGACCTCAAACGCGGTGAACACCCTTCGATGGGTCGATTTATGATCCCGGCTACCTACAAATTAAGAAATGCTGCCAAATGGAACAAGAAGGCGAAAACGGATTAAAAGTTGCATAGTATTAGCAAGATTTAGGTTTTTACTGAAAATGCGCGTCATGCAGTACGTCTAGACATGTTTTGGCGTTTGCTGCTGCTATCTGTGTTCTAAATCTGTAGAAATCCTGACATCAAAGATTTCAAGATTTCAGAAAAAACACATTGTAAAACACGGACTACTAACCTAGGCTACATTTACATCGTATAAACAGATCTCATTTGTGAGATTAGCAGCTGTGATGTGACTGCATGAGTTTTTATATTCTCTCATGTTAGCAGGAAACCGACTAGCTGTTCCAGAACATTTTCCAACAGATTCGCAAAGAATGTTGAATTTAAGCCAAACTGCGAGAACGTGTAAGCGTTCCACATACAGTACTAGCTAACGATGTTAAAAGCGTATACCAAATCAACTACTACAGTCAGGCACTTAACGCCGTTTATGGTACCGACACCATACACTGTGCCGGTACAATCCTATGGTACCGGTACCTAGACTGTTGGTACCATATATGGTGCCACTAGCCTAGGTACAGGTACCATAAACGGCGTTAAGTGCCTGTCTATGCTATGATGTACTTCGCCTAGAAACAGACTTTCCTCTACTTTACGTACGCTGTACGCACAGTACCTACGCACTCACCAACCCCCTTAATTTCCTTGTCTTTGCTTGTTGACGCCCTGGCATATTTTTCAAATGAATCCTTGCAGTGCCTGCCTTATCTCCCAAGTCTTTCGGTTCTGGATCGGGTGCCTTGAATTGAATCCAACATTCTTTTTTTTCGCATGGCGCGCTTCCCAAATTTCGAATACTATCATCTCAATTTAACCATAATTTTTAAAACTTCCACAGTTCTTAAATCCCAAACCCTAAACATTTGAGATCACTGGCTTGTGCCTTCTCCGGGTTAGGTGCAGCTGGGGGAATCAGGGAAGGTCAGAAATGGACTATATATTAATTAATTAACTTTCTTATGACTATACGACTCCCGAGCGTGCCCTATACTGATGCGTACCCCTAGGGGTATTTTTATAGTTGGGAAACAGGCCCTCCGGAGCGTGCCCCATACTGATGCGTCTCTAGGGGTATTTTTATATTTGGAAAACAGTCCCTCCGGAACGTGCCTATACCGATGCGTCCCCAAGGGGTACTTTTATGTCTTTAAATTGGTCCGAAATTTTTTCCCTGTATTTTGGAGGTGCTTCATTTGTCCCCCCATAGAATTTCAACCCCTCCAAATTTTTACCGTCTAAAATCTTTTTTGTGTGATTTTTTACGCCATATATTTTTTCGGTCTGGTTTTTTGTCCACCGTAAAGTTTTTACCGACAAAAAAAGCCAGGGTGCAAAGAAAATGTACCCCAAAAAATTCAGAACGCAAATTTAAAAGGAAGAAAAAATTTAGGGGGTAAAAAGTTTAAGGGATTAAAATTTTGAGGGGGCAAGTAAAGCACCACGAAAAGTATAGGGAACAAAAAATTTCGGAACGAAAACAATTTAGGGTTTAAGAATTCAAAGTCGAAGTCGTGCATGATCTGGACAAAGTGAATGGTAGGCCTGGAGACTTGAAGCGGTGTGCCAGTACTGAAGCGGTTTGAATTTGGCGCAAGTTCGGAGCGTTGCGGCGCTGCTTTGGTTACGGTATGGTGCGGCTCGCATCACTCCTGCAGATTACGGTTTGCCGTCCGTCAATCAATTTCGCTGAAATTTTCACACAACATGCACAAATCGTCACATTTTTGGCCAAGATTGTCAGTTCAACCACTAGTTATGCACTTCCACGTATCCGCCGTAAAAGTGAACATGTGAAAGTGCATAACTTGTGGTTGAAGTGACAGACTTAGTCAAAACGTTGAGGCTGCTGAAAATTCTGAGACTGGATGCATTTTGTGTTAAAATTTCAGCGAATTTGATTGACGCAGACAAGAGTTACAGCAATACAAAACGTCGAATACATAAATCGCCCACCCTACATATAGTAGAAAATAGAAAGGGACAACTGAAACGTGAAAGTGCATAGCTACTGGTTGAAGTGACAGGCTTGACTAAAATTTTGAGGACGAAGATTTCTGCATGGTGTGTTAAAATTTCAGTATAATTGATTGATGAACACAAAATGTTACAGCAAGACGAAACTGGTGATAGATACAGGGACCCCTGTATTTTGGAATTGGATTCGGAGTTGGCCAAAGGAGATGTGAGTAAAAGCACGAAAGCACATTGAAGAAGCATTACAGCTACAACAGTCAGGCACTTAACGCCTTTATGGTACCGACACCATATACAGTAAGGTGCCGGTACCATATATGGTACCGTCACAATATATGGTACCACCACAGGCCCCGAAGGTCGACGACATACTGAGATGGAGAAAAGGAACACTAACGCTTGTCGTGTTTGTCTGACTACGGCGGATGGACCTTTCGTTCGGTGCACATTCTGCTACATGCAATACTGTCACACGTACTGTTTCGAGAAGTCCGTTTTTGGCGAAAAGACGTCTGCCTCCTATCGGAAGGAAATGATGACACGACTGAGCAATTCTGACCCTCAACTAATTGCATCTGTCTGCTCAAAATGCTCCTTCTCTTTTCAACTGCGTAGTCTGAAAAAGGACATCGCCGTGCGACTGTCTGATCAGAAGGCAACAAAGACTGAGTTTTCTCCTACAGTTACCAGTTTTGCTGACTCTGACCTTGCCGAACTATCTGACAAAGTCTCCAGTTTATCTGCTCAGTTGGAGAAAGTGACTGACGATCTGCAGAAACTTTCAGTTGCCAGTGACAACGGTGGAACTCGAACGTATGCGGCAGTTCTTAGGACTGCCAGGAACGGACTGCCTGTTCCCGATCCCACGTCTGCTTACGACAAGGCACATTCTCAGCTGGTGCGGGTGTGCGACTGGGAACGTGAAATCCGGGAACGGCGACGGCGGAATTCGAACATTCTCATCAATGGACAAATTCCTGACTCTTCACAGAAAATGGATGTGACGCAGCTGGTGAAAGATCTTTTTCTTGACCTACAAGTTGATTTTGCCCACGTTGCCAACATTCGAACTGTCAGCGGACAGAGAGCTGGAGTGAAAGTGATTGCTGAATTGAAGGACGCTGCCATTAAACGGACGATCCTGGCTAGGAAACGAACCGTTCTAATGGCCAAGCGGCAGTCTGTCTTCATCGGTCCCGATCTGACTATCTGGCAGACAAAGCAAGCATTCGATTTACGATCTGAATTGCGACGCCGACGCGAAAATGGCGATAGTGATCTGTTTATTGACTATCACACGTTCACACTTCGGAGAGCTAAGACCAAAGCCTCCAATTGATAATCTTTCTGTTACTGTTTTACTTTGTTCCTTGTTTTATTGATAGGTTAGTGCTAAGTTCAGGTCAAGTATAGTAGCAGGGTAGGCATGTAGCCGGCCAATCGGCCCAGCTGCCCTTCAATACTATTGAATAAACCAGAATAAACCTTGAAAAAAACATTACCATATGGTACCACCACCCTAGGCTTTTATGGTGTCGGTACCATAAACGGCGTTAAGTGCCTGACTGTACAAGAGTTGAAATCGTTGCATTCATAAGGAAAATCGTCACCTTAACTGATGTCAACACCTGAATCGGCGGATTTTTCGTTGAAGTTTAGTGAACCGTGAGTGGCGGCTGGAAGAAGTGGTGCACGATCTGGGAGGCAATGATGAATGAATGGTAGATCTGGAGACTTGAAGCAGAGTGCCAGTACATGAGCGGTTTGAATTTGGCGCAAGTTTTGAGCGTTGCAGCGCCGTTTGGGTTACGGTAGAGTGCGGTTCGTACGCTCGCACTGCTCGTCCAGATTAGAGTTTGTCCAATTAAGGCGTGGCGTTTAAAAGGCGGGTCGCTGCGCACGCGTCGTCTCAACGCCCCTGAGCGGGCGCGCATTCGCAGGCAGCCCGCGGCGCAGCACAGGGCAGCACGGATTTAAGCGGCAAATTCAAACGAGCGCCTGCAGCCGACTAAGCGCGAAGCCTAGCAACATGTGCCGAAGTCAGCCAGCCAACCCACGCAATCAAATCAATAATAGGTCCACTTTTTGTGCGTGCTCGCCTTGTTCGTCCCTAGCACTTAAAGACCTATTCATAATCGTATCGAAAAACGTCGACCGGCGAGTGTTGATGCGAGTCTGATCGCGTAGGGCCGTCTCCAGGTCGATCCCCCGTCACATCGAATTGAAGCCGTGTTGATAAAATGCACTGCGCCGTTCATGCAATTTTCGAAAGCAGCCTCACTGGGGACACGATGACGCATCAGGAATTGAACTTTAAAAATGTTTAACCAAAACTCCAAAACCTCTCTTAGGCAGCTCAGCCTGCCTTCCGGCCGCTATCTCCACTGTTCTACGTACTAAAAAGGAACAAAACGAAACGTAGCCACAACAGGAACAAGTCAGAGTGTGCCCATACAGCTCTCTTAATGTCATACTACAATACGTTTCAGCTACATTATTCCACTGCTGTATTGCCGCATGTAGGTCAGCGAACCGGCTATGGCGTGAATGACTGTATTCAATCTGTTGAGCCACTACATTACTCACGACACAACACTTGCACACTAGTAGTAGAGCATGCAAAATTCATGCAAAATCGCTTGAGCCAGTACTACAGTACAATAGAAGCATTTCTAACAATGCACCAAAGCTTAATGATAATCCAGAATCAAGAATTCTACCTTTTTTATTGCACTCTACACAGCTTTTTCCTTCACCCCCGGCCCGGCTGAAATTCTCTGCCGGGAGGCCCGTGCCGGTCTCTAACTAGTAGCTAACGCTGTGCGACCAGAATCAGCACCGTTTGCATACATATTGTACACATAATAAACGAAGAAATACGTACAGTAGCAGTTAAGTCAGGAAAGTCTTATCTATTCGGCGAGCACTACTGTGTTCACAACAGCACAATCCACTACTGACATCAAAATTGTTCGCACCGAATGAGGTCCAGTCAACTCGCAAAGGCAAGCCAAGGCGTGGAACAGATTGCTCTGTAGCTGAACTCCATTTATCTGATGAAACTTCGACCGCATCCAACGTCACCACCCTGCATAGAACGAGAAAGATACAATACATGGTCGCTACAGCAAGCCGAACGAAAGAAAACGAAAATGGCATGAACCACCACCACAGCCACCAGCATAATTGCGCCTGCAAAAGACGTACAATATGTGCATCTAACAGTCAGAGAAATAACAACTTATAGGTGCGGTACCAGTTACCACTAGAGAGTTTTTAACAGGCACAATATATGGGCATACGAAGTGTGTAATGCAAACCTTGTTCGCACGGTTTTTTAGCACACCGGAGAAGCCAGATAGCACAAAAAGAGTCTGGATGGGTCATGTGGCCCCGGCGAAGTTTACCGCTAATTTGCCACACACATATACATATGTGCTGGTAGCCTGAACCAAACCCTAAGCCCAAAGTGAGAGCATAACAAAAAAAGCCAAAGAATGGCAGAATCAGTTTCTGCTAGTATGATGACAGTATATTCGGTTCGCTCGTTCGGCAGGCGTATTTAAGTTTTTCATATGCAATAAACTTTGAACTTTAAACATTGCAGACACAGCTTTGCTGGTTAAATTTTACTCAATTTCACTTTTTATGCCGAAAATTCTCGAATTTTACAGATCTTGAGTCAGATTGAACTCCCCTAAAAACCCCTGAATTTTGAAAAATCCCCAAACTTTCCCCCTAACCCCCAAATCAAAATTTTGTTCCTAAATGGGAAAAAGTCCCCCTAAATCTGGGGAAATCCCCGAACCTGGCAACACTGAAGCACACGACACGCGTCCAGGACAGTCGGCCGCCGATTGGACTTTTCTCGGAAAATAATGCTAACTCAGATTCTGCAAGAACAGCATTTCTTTGCCGGTCCTTTACCTTTAGCTTTCAGCTTTGACCGTGCGGTAATCTGAAATTATGCGGCGAGCTCATCACTTCTTGTTTCTATATGTAGCACCGAGTAAGTCCATCTCGCTTGGTGTGTAGAAGGAAGAGAGAAGAAAAGAGCGCTCGAATAGTGACATTGCACTGTTGGTCGGCTGGCAGACAAAAGTTGCGTGGGCACAGCAAGCAAACGGTGAGCGGGTAGGTCTCAACGGCGCGTGGACAAAAGAAAGGTGTAGCAAAGCAGGCAAGGCAGCAAGCAATCAGCACAGCACGGCAGAGGTGTGGCGGTCGGCCGCGCAAGCTGTTTTGAATTTTCCGCTCGAATCTGTGCTGCCCTGTGCTGCGGCGCGGGCTGCCTGCGAATGCGCGCCCGCTCAGGGGCGTTGAGACGACACGTGCGGTCGCTGCTGCGCTGGCCGCTGGTTAGGTCATGGACCACGGTTAGGTGTTAGGTGGGTTAAATGAATTCGGTCCGGCTGAGTATCGCTCAGAGCGGTCAGTTTAAACTGCGCCTCTTTTGTCCGAGCGCCATTACCTGAACGTCGCGCGCTAGCGTGTGCGTGCCACAGCTGGCGCGGTGGACCGAAAAGTCCGGGAATCTTTTCGCACCGCACCTTAAATAGAGCGCCAAAAAACCAAGCCGTTGCGTCATACATGTACTAGGGGGTTTGGGGGTTACCCTCTGCTGGAAAGGCCAAACTCCCTCACCCCCTGAGACAGGTTTAGGGACCCCCTCGACCAAAAAAATACAAGTAGCTACAGGGTTATTCACCTATCCTGCCCGGTTTCGCAAGCTGAGAACTATTTTGTTTTTAGGCCGAATCTGCTGATTTTTTAATATAATGTGTGGACACATTTCGAATTTTATTGTTTCAAATTTCAACAAATTCCATGCGCTACATCACTAGTTATGGACTTCAACGTGATGGTCACTGTTTTCAATCACTTTTTGCAGCCGCTGGTGGTATTCCACCCTCCACGCTGGTTGGTGGACGCTTTTCCGAGTTTTGTTGGACACACTGCCCTCTTCGATAAGCTATTCATGCCACCAACGGATGCTGCTGGCAGGTATCTCTTAGAGGCTTGCGTTCTATCCCAATTTGCAGGCGGAACATTCTCAGTGCTTTTGGTCCACTCAAAGTGTACCGCGCATTTTAGACGTTCCTTCACCGAAAAAGCTATCACAACTGCTAAAAACGTCGGTTTGTGTTGAAAAGCAAATAAAGCATCAACCCACTATGGTTTAAGAATGTTTTCAACACTGAAACACTAGCCTAATCGCGCACAAGCCATATGTATTTAGCGCCAATATTGGAAATTTCAGTTTGCGGTAGAATTGCCGGTTTTCAGGCATTTCATGAAGAAATAAGCTGAAATTTTTAACAATAAAATTCGAAGTATATCCACAAATCATATCCAAAAATCAGCCGATTCGGTCCACAAACAGGAAGTTCTGAGCCTGCGAAACCGGGCGGGATATGTGAATCACCCTGTACTATTATAGTAGTGGCTTCAGTACTAACAAACTGGCTCAAAAATCACTAATTTTTAGCCTAAAATTCGTTTGAAAATCCTTTGGAAACCACTGCTGATATTTAAGAGAAATCGGTGTTTTTGTAAGCCCTTTTTGAAAATTTTTGCTTGTTTTTAGCTCTAAAATACTACCTATTTGGCAGGTTAAAATAATAGCGATTTTTAGCGTCCTTACTGAAAAAAATGCGCTGAAAACGCATTTCCAGTCGTTTTTGAGCTTTTTAAAATTTTAGACCCCTCGGCAAACCCTCCTCGACCTCCTACCTCCCCAGGTCGGGTCGAAGCTGTTACATGTATGGGTTGCGTTTCTCCATTTCGCTGGGTAGTGCTTGGAGTAAATGGTTCATGCCATTAGATAGCCCTCTTGAATTTAGACAACCAATTATACCATAAAGCGGATCCCTAATCTCTTTTTCAGTTAACGCCGTAGAGCAAAGAGTAGGTTTTTTAATTAAAAAATCGTCTTTCTTCATTCAAGTGCCCACCGCGTGCTTCTAACAATAGGTACTTAAATAAAGCCTTGTGTTGGAAGACTTAATTCTGTCAAAATTGACCGTTTTATGTTTTATCACTTTTTTACCGCACGAAATTGCTTTATTCTAACGAAAATGGCCGCCGCGCGAGAGGGTCATAGGTCCACTTTTTTGCGCAAAAACGCGTTACTGCAGGCGAAAGACAGGTGCATTACTTGCGCATCATGAAGAGCTGTACAAAACGGTTTGGTGCGTTAGATAGCCCTTGAATTTAGGCACTTCTCTGTGAAACGGCCATTTATGTCAACGTAGTAGAGAGCGAGACGGCAAAAAGTTGGCCCAAATTAGGTCCACCTGCTCTAGTATAAAGTGCACGACGGCGGTCCGGGTGTTGTCCCACATACCTAATCATAGCCGCAACGTACATTGTTTGTGTCTGATACATACATGTATGTAAACGTTTATTCAGGAAAACCTGAACCCGGACGTAAAACTGCCAAGGCAAGAAAACAACGCCCATTGAAAATCCAATATGATTGGCGGCCGTTGCTTGTCATCCTGTGTGGTCCTGATGTTGGTGGCCGTCGACCTGCTATGGCACACATTTGCCTTGGGCGTCGATCCCACCACCAACAAGCTGAATCTCAATCTGCTCAGAGACGAATTCAATGTCCGCTTATTCAGTTTCTACTCATCTGCAGTTGATTTCTGGATCTTGGCTGTTCTTCGTCTGTCGGTCTTGCTAGGCTGTTGGTTGGGCGTCCAGTACAATTTGCAGAAAGGACCTGGGCGTGCCGGCAAGGCAGGCTGGACGGTGTATTCGGTTGCTATGTTGATGGCAGTCTATTCTCCCATCAAGTTACTGGCCTTTTCCGAATCTACCAACCACCTGCGGCAGTGCAAGTTCTGGCTGGTCTTTGGAGGCAACTTGCTGGCTTCGCTAGCACTTGTCCTTGTGTGGAAGCGTCTTTTAGCTAAAGTCGCTCCTGCTGCATCCACCAACTCCATCTCCGACACCACAGCGCTTTGCAGTTCCGAGAACGGCTCTCTTGCCACTTGCTCATTGCCCGGCGAGCCCAGGGACAACGAGAAAGAAGAAAAACTGAGTCGTACGGACTCCCTGCTTCTGTTGTTCAGGCTGTTGAGCTATTGCAAGTCAGAATGGTTCTGGTATTCTATCGGATTTGTTTCTCTCTTCCTATATGCAGGAGGTTAGCCGTTTTTTGTAACCGCTAAGCAATTTACGGCCAGGTTTTCTCTAGACGTTGGTACAAAGCGCCAAGAAAGGTAGTTGGTCGCTCGCGCAGAGGTGTTTCTGTAGTGTGTTTAGAGTTTGTATCTAAAAGCACAGCGAAGAGTAGTGAAAAGCTCCAATTGGAGTGTGTGGAACGGTCATACACTCATATGTAACAGCTCCGAGCCGACCTGGGGGTAGGGGGGTTTCCTCAGGTGGGGGTCGAGGGGGGTTTCGCCCAGAGGGGGTCCCAAATTTCAAAAAGCTCCAAAACGCCTGGAAATGCGTTTTCAGCACGTTTTTTCCGTAAGGACGCTAAAAATCGCTATTTTAAGCTGCCAAATAGCGTTTTCGAGCTAAAAATAAGCAAAAAATGACAAAAAGGGCTTCCAAAAACACCGATTTCTCTTCAATATTAGCAGTGGAAACGCCAAATTCGGTTTTGAAAGACTTTTCAAGCGAATTTTAGGCTAAAAATTAGTCATTTCTGAGCCAGTTTGTTAGTACTGGGAGCCGCTACTAGTACTTGTATTTTTGGGTCGGGGGGGGTGAGGGGGGTTGGCCTTTCCAGCAGGGGGGTAACCCCCCGTGCATGTATGCTCCTCCACCTTCTCGACGTAGGCCAGAGACCATTTTCCGACCCTCCGATTTTTCTGGCAAGTAATTTTTACACCAAATTTTTACATTTTTTAGAATTTCAGACCCTCTATATTACTAAACTCGCCTGTAAAACAGCAGTTTTTAGCTTTATTTGAGCCCAAGTTAGCGATTTTTGAGGATTTTAGCCCGAAATTGCTATTTTTGCGTTTTATGGACCCAACCCCTTCCCTAGAATTGGGGCTAAGACTCCCCCGGCTGGCGCCAGACCCCCAACCCCTTCCCCGATCCTCATCGGCGCATAACCTGTTACATGTATGCAGACATGGACAAAAAGGGGACTGACCCCTCAGGCTCTGAACCTACCCCGCCGCCCCCTGAGCTTAGGCTCAGGAATTGAAAATTACACCCCATTAGCCGAAATGCTAGCCCATGTCTGCATCATACATGTAACAGGGGGTATGAGGGAGTCTGCCCCCCACCCGACTTAGGCCAGACCCCCCCGGATGGGACACCCCCCCCCCCCCCGAGACGATTTCACCGACCCCCCTCTCCGATTTTTCTGGCAAGTAAATTTTCAAGCAAATTTTTACAATTTCACACACAAAAATTGTCAAAATCGCCTGCAAAACAGCACTTTTTAGCTGTATTTCAGCCCAAATTAGCGATTTTTGGCAATTTTTAGCCAAAAAATTGCGATTTTTTTCGATTTTTAGTGCCCACCCCCCTCCCCCAAAATTTTGGCTCAGACCCCCTCCCCCGGCCGGCGCCAGACCCCCCCCCCCCAACTCCCCCTCCCCCCATCGGCGGATGACCTGTTACATGTATGGTCTGCATATATGGGAACGGTTAACTTTGCGGATTGAAGCCTGCATGGAAACTGTGCCTATATATACAGGGTGTGTCAAAAAAAAACAACCCAACAGATTTTTTGCGGTAGCAACCGCAAATCTCAACCGATTTGAATGAATCCTGCTTTAAATGAAAGATAAATAAATTCTTGAACGACTGGTGTAGCTTTTATTAAGATGCGTTGCTTAGTTCCTGAGATAATTGCTTTCAAAATCAAAACAGAGATTTTGGCAGTGCACAGAGATTAAAACAACCCAGCAGATTTTTTACTGTAGCAGCCGCAAATCTCAACCGATTTCAGTGAGTCCTATTTTATATGAAAGATAAATTAATTCTTGAAAGTTTGGTGAAGCTTTTATTAAGGTATGATGCTTGGTTCCTAAGATATTTGCACTCAAAGTCAAAACAGATTTTGGCTATGAACAAGAGCGATTTTTATTATTCTGTTGCACTTCATAATAAAACCGATTCCTACTGCTCAGGGCTAACGTAACGAGGTTTTTCTGGTGCCACTCATGCTTGGTTACTTCATTTGTAAAAGTCTTGTTGCCCCTCAGCAGTAGGAATCCGTTTTGTTGTGAAGTGCAACGGAATCGCTTTTGTTCACTGCCAAAATCTCTGTTTTTAGTTTGAAGGAAAATATCTCAGGAACTAAGCATCGTATCTTAATAGGGCCTTCACCAGTCTTTCAAGAATTTATTTATCTTTCATTTAAACCAGGACTCATTCACATCGGTTGAGATTTGCGGTTGCTACAGCAAAAACTCTGCTGGGTTGTTTTTTTTTTACACACCCTGTACAATGGTTGTTAGCGCAGGAGACTGTAGTTGAGTTGCTATTGCAGAGGTGATGTAATCAGTGTTTTCAGCGAGAGTATTCATTCCATTCTACACGGCGCAGATTATCAATGACATTGTGCTCAATCATTCATACACCCAGTTGGTGGGTTCGTTGCTGATCATGGGAGTGCTTACACTGCTAAGGTGATTGCTGCATTTGTGCAGTTAGGTTGTTCTTGCGTGGGTGATGTTTTACTGCTGCAATGGTGCGTATACTGACTGCAGAGTAGTTTTAGTGCAGCGACGGCAGGTATTCGTGGTGGCGCATTCACGTATTCTTTCGATCGGATATTGCGTCAGTGGCGCGGCGACCTGTACCAGTCGTTGCTTAGACAAGAGATTGGCTTTTTTGATCAGACTAAGACAGGTAATTGTTGCTTTTCAGTGCTACTTTTGGGGGACTTCGAGGTGGATGCTTCCGCTACGCCATCATAAAAATCAGTCGCGATGTTAAAAGCGACTTATTTCGATCGTTGACAGAACAGGAAATTGGGTTTTTCGACTCCGTGAAGACAGGTATTCTTTCGCTACCTTTTCTCTGTCGCTCGTCTGTCTACACTGCCATTTATCTGCCATGCTTTTGTTGTAATCCAGCACTTTTAATAATTAATTATGCTCACTACTTGGGGTTTTGTAATTTGCCCGGCCTACTCAATTATTACTTCCAATTCAGTTCGTAGGTTGTGCTTGCTAAAGAAGGATTGTGTGCAGGAGAAGTTGTGTCACGGTTGACGGCCGACTGTCAGACGATGAGCGACACGGTTGCGTTGAACATCAACGTCTTTCTACGCAATCTGGTCATGTTTGTCGGCGGTCTCATATTTATGTTTGGTATGTCCTGGCAACTCACCCTCATAACCTTCATTGCCATGCCGGTCATCACTGTCCTCAGCAAACTCTACGGCAATTACTACGACGTAAGCATTGACTGACTATGCTTTATTCTAAAGGCTGACCCACCGGCTCTGACTGACTGACTGACTGACTGACTGACTGACTGACTCACTCACTCACTCACTCACTCTTGGTTAACTCTAGAAATTGAGTGAGGAAACGCAGAAGTCGGTGGCCAAAGCGAACGAAGTAGCTGACGAGGTGTTGGGTAGCATGCGAACGGTGCGCAGCTTCGGTAACGAGATGGGCGAAAGCAGACGCTACAGAGAACGACTGACCGACGTGCTGAAAGTGAACGTAAAGCAGTGCTACGCTTACGTAGGATACATATGGCTGAACGAAGTATGAAAATTTTACAGCTTGATAGTGTCTGCTCCATGTGCATTGTAGTTTTTCGCGCTGTCTGTACTGGTGGCCGTGCTGTGGTATGGCGGTCATTTGGTGTTGAGTGGACGCATGACTGGAGCACACTTGATTGCTTTCTTGCTCTATCAGTTGCAGATGGGGGAAAACCTGCAGGTGTAGTAAACCTGTTTATTTGCGTTGCTGCTACTGACCGTTGGTTGGTGTGCAGGGCATGGGTGCTGTCTACACAGGGCTCATGCAGTCAGTCGGAGCTTCGCGCAAAGTATTCGAGTACATTGACAGAAAGCCAGGCATTCCAAACGACGGCCAAATAGTTAACCCGAACCTGCAAGGTTCCATCGATCTAAAAGATGTCTGTTTGGCCTATCCCACTAGACCCGACACCGTCGTGCTCAAGGTGTGTTTGTGGGTAAATCAGTTTTGCACAGAAAAGTTGGCATCATACACATACATGGGCCGGGGCTGGTTTGCCCACCCCCCAACTTGGGCTCGACCCCCCCCCAAACGACCCCACCCACCCACCTGAAGCCTACTTTTGTTCCTGACCCCACCCACCAAAATCGCCGCGACCCAAACCGGTAGGCCCACCCCCAAATTTTCGGATTTTGACTACCCCCAACCCATTTTTCCGGCCCATGTATGATCATACACCACTTACTGACGAAACAAAACGTGAAATCTATGTCTTAGCAGTAAATCAAGGTTCCAGAGTACTAAATTGTTGATGTACCTACCATGGTGCCCGAATTAAGTATGGTGTGGCAGAAAAGGGTTAACGTTTCTAGAATGCACATGATTGTAGCTCAGCTTTGGTCTCTCGACAGTTCTACTTTCAGAAACTGAGTCTGCGGGTGTCTCGGGGAGAGACAGTGGCACTGGTCGGGCCAAGCGGGGGTGGCAAGAGCTCCTGCATCTCACTGTTGGAACACTTTTATGAGCCACAGTCAGGAGAAGTGTGTTTAGATGGTGTATCGGTTAACCACTACCACCACAAGTACCTACACGATAAGGTTAGCAGCCGATTCTACCTGTGCACTTATTAATTTGCTGCTCTTTAGATTTCGCTAGTCAGTCAGGAGCCCGTGCTGTACGCGCGGTCTATCAAGGAGAACATAGCATATGCTTTGGACAACGTTACGGACGAAGAGATCGTCGAGGCAGCTAAACTGGCAAATGCGCATGAGTTTATCTGTCAAATTCCCGACGGATATGAAACACAAGTTGGCGAGAAAGGAGTCCAGTTGTCGGGTCAGTCTATTTCTCGTCGAAAACGACTGATTGGTCTATCGAACCGTTATCATTCAGTTAATTTTGCATTTATCTAACAGATTTGTCGGTCATTTTAGTCAAATATTATTTAATTAGCATATTGCATCTCTGTGCAGTCCTCAAAGTTTGGAAAAATCAAGCATTCAGAATAGTGGGGGGGGGAAGAATAGCTGAAAACCCTTCTAATAGTCTTCTTACTCGTCTTGAAAAAAGTTCATCGGTGACTTTTCTGTCGCGGCACGTTCAAAGCATAAAGCCGCGCGTATGAATATAATAAATTTACGGTTGCTTTGACTACAGTAATTTCAAGCATCCCTGAGTTAGAATAACTTTTGTGAAAAGTATTTTCGGCATAAAATGTCTCCAAAAAGCAGTTTTTTTATTTTAGTAAATGAACAATTCTATGTAAGTTTACGTTAATTTTGCTGACTCTGCGTCATTTTTTGTAAAGCTAGACAGATTCTACCGCTAGCTGTCCTGTACTGGACTTTTTGCTCTGCAAACGTGCACAGTGGTTCTACATTTACTGGAAGCCAAGATGAGTGTGGTCTAAAGTTTGCAGGTGGTCAGAAACAACGGATTGCCATTGCACGAGCGCTAATTCGAAAGCCGAAAGTACTACTGCTTGATGAAGCTACAAGCGCACTGGATGCCGAGTCAGAGCATTTGGTAAGCAGAAACAGCATCATAAGAGCGTCGTTGGTTTGCGTAAAACTCGTTCACTCTTCTCCGAGTTTGGCGTTCGACCCCTTACTGTCACCTACATATACAGGGTGGGCCATTTATCTATTCCCGGTTTCATATAACCATAACTTTTTTCCAGTCAGATCGATTTTATTAAAATTTTACATACTTCAAATATGTCTTAACACTTCAAATTTTTACAGTTAAAATTTAAAATTAATCCTTCATGCTGGTCGCTAGTTATGCGTCTCCATGTGGCCGCCACTTTTTTCGATCACTTTCTCCAGCCTCAGTCGGTACTCCAGCATAGTCTTCTGCCGCATCTCGACCGTAATCTCTTCAAAGGCCATCCTGATGCGCTCTTTCAGTTCTGGAATGTCAGCCGGTCGCGTGGCATAGACTTTTGACTTGATAAAGCCCCATAAGAAAAAGTCGCAGGGCGTTAAGTCCGGGCTGCGTGGTGGCCAGGGCATATTGGGGGATCCGCGGTCCATCCAGCGGTTTGGGAACCACTCGTTGAGCCATGCACGCACCGCCAGGCCCCAGTGGGGAGGCGCCCCATCCTGCATAAAAAGCAGCTCCTCTTTCAGAAAAGAAACAAATCGCCAGCCTCGTTCTGTACTACGAATTCACAGTGCAATAACGAACTTTTGAAAAGTTTACTGTTATTCAGACATTTCATGTCAGAACGCGCTAAAATTTTAACAGTAAAAACTTGAAGTATCAGGGTGTATCTATACAAAATTTCAGCAAAATCGGTCGGTAAAGCAAAAAGTTATGTCCTAATGAAACCGGGAATAGATAAATGGCCCACCCTGTACATCTACATACACTTGACTTGACTTGACGTATGTACTGGCTTTGTGACGCCGAAGTGAAGTGAACTAAGAAAGGTGCAGAAGTTACAGCAGCACGGTTGCAGGTTCAAGAGGCGATTTACCGCAATCTAGCCGGCCATACTGTTCTCCTGATCGCCCACAGATTGAGTACGGTGGAACGGGCAGACCGTATTATTGTGATTAATCAAGGACAAGCTGTGCAAGAAGGCACGCACCAAGAACTCCTTGCTCAAGATGGAATCTACAAGGGCTTGGTGCAGCGGCAGCTTTTAGGTGCTGATTTCACAGCAGCGCACTGTTACAAATTTTATTTTAAGAAATTTGTTCAGGTGGTCATTTGCCATCGACTTCGACTAGTGCCATTGATGTCGCCAACTCGCCGTCAAAGAGTTCTGACACCTACAAAAGTCCCGAAAGCGGCAGTTTCAAAAGTGCCAGCCCGTTGTCATTGAGCAGTTCGTCTTCTGTTTGAGCTCGTTCGTTTATTATTTAGCTATTGTGTAGCATAGTCCCGCCAGAATCTGTGATTTAATCTAACGATATTTGTTATAGCTTTAAGCGTTTCAAAATCTTGCTCGAGTAAATTATTGACTTGTTTTTACGATACGTAACGTACCTATACATAATAGGTGCCCCGACAACGATGTCCGAACTTTGTTAGACCGCTCGTTTAGCACTTAACCTTCAACTTTATAGCTTTTTGTACTAACGAAACCAATTACAGTGATAAAGTGGGTCAAACTAGTAGAGCACGTGCGCGTTCTCCCATTATGCTGGACAATTGGTGCTGCCAATCTTTGTATATTGAGGTACCAGTAGTGTCCTGCCCAGATGCACGACCCAACAGCTTTTGAAGGTAAATTGCAGTCAGGTGTTTAAGCGGCGCTACTCCCGGATAGAAAACTGTCAATGTAAGTGAATTAGGCGCAAGCGTTGCAGACGTAGTAATTATCCCAAATTGGTTTTGGCTGGCCAGCCACACTCTCTTCGTTCCCTCCGGATAGCTTGGAAGAGCCAAGTCTGCTTTCAGTGCCATCGCAGCGCCCTGCACCAAACATTTGAACAGAAAAGGCCGGTCCCCGCTTACTTCGTCTTGGCTGCACACAATGCACCTCAGACCATCACAGTCCTTTAGCGGCACCAAAGAAGCTCGCGGTAAATTGGGCTGCAACCGATAGGTCACCCAGGCACTTTGACTGTCTAGAGGATAGACGTGCAGAAAGGTTTGCTTTCGTCTGTCCAACGTTAGCCAGTAGAATTTATCCCAACTGATCTCCGTTTTCTCGCCATTCGTCTGAACGTCTTGTTGGGAGCTGCGGGTCAGTTGAGTGACAGCGTCGTCTTTGATTTGCCACAGTGTCATTGTGCGTTTGTTGCGACAGTGCTCCTCCACCCACAACACCCAACCGAGCAAGCAGCTGTCTGTCTGCAGATCGTCGGTGGTTGCGGGAAGGAAGTGCTCCAAATCGTTGACGCTCTTGCTGTCGGCATTCATCAGAAATAGGTGACAGACTCGTCCCTGCAGATTCACAAACGCCCACATAACTTCAGCGGCTTCAGTGCTCAATGCAAATCGTTGTATGTGCGAGGGCGGCACCTCAAACTCGAACTCCGTCACTAAACTGGGCCACGGCCAGAATATGCTCATCCGCCAGTACTTCCACCGGCATCTGATAGGATCTGCACTGACCAGCTCCTGAACTACTGCGTCCATCTCGTTGGCATCACTCATTCTGAACACTTTCGGTGCCTCGTCGTTCAAGAACGGTAGCCCTGTAGCATAAACTGCCGTCGCATCTCTAAATCGACTATGTACATTGTTTTGAAAACTCACTGTCCTGAAAAAGCTGCGTACATATATGCAGTACCTAAACGTGTGAATTTCCTTAATAACAACGTCCGCTCTAATAGTGACAGCACCGTGGCCAAGTTCGTTAGTGATCTCAGAGACGCTGAATGGGTAGCTAAGTTCATTGCATTCGTCACTGCATATTAACTTGTCATCGTTGTATCGACACAGAGCGTCCTTGAGAGTATCTGTTTCACCGCTGAACCGAATGCTCACCAAGCAGCTAACTGCGTTAGCTGCTGGACGTCGAAACCCCACGCCGCATTCGACCTGCTGATTTGGTTGCCGACCCGTAACAGCAACACAGAAACGCCATTGCAGTTGCTGCACCAACTTCTGCTCGCTAGTCCTCGATAAGCTTCCAGTAACGAATTGTTCCCAGTCGTCAATTCTCACACTCAAGCACGCTACGTCCACTTGCGAGTTCAACATTTTAGAAGTGACCACTCACGGCATTCAACAGCTCAAAACAACATAAAAATAAATACATAGGTACTGAATGCACGATGATGTTGGTTGTTCTTGTGCATGTTTTCCTAATTTCCAAATTGTTGGGAAGCATTTTCCATGTTTTATATTTTCCATTTTCCAACTATCCAACTTCTTGGGGAGACGATTTGTGCCCGCCCGGATTAATTTGGACATTTGAGATTGGAAAACGCGCAAAACTTGGTGTACCACAGCGTACCACACGTCCTCACCGTTTCCGTTTTCTGGGGAGGCGATTTGTATACGCGCCATCCTAATCCTACCATGATTGAACGGGTCTAAAAATTTAGCGCTAATACAATTCGCCTCCCCAGAAAAACGGAAACGGTGAGGACGTGCGGTAGGCTGTGGTACACAGTGGTACACCAAGTTTCGCGTGTTTTCCAATGTCACAAATCGCCTTTCCGAAAGTAGGAAAGTTGGAAAATCGCAAATTACACCATAAGAGAAGGGAAATAAGCAGTACTAAGCGCAAAATGAAGAAAATGAGCGCAACAGCTCATTCTGGAGACGATTGCTTGTCGCAAAATTGTTTCATTCAATAAGTCGAATTGTAAAAAATCTTACTTTATGTCTTACGGGCAGACCGTGCACCAATTGGTGCACGCGACAATTTTTCATCACGCATTTGCCGATCAGCTTCGTACGGGTTCATCACGCAAAGCTGATCAGCTTCGCAAAATTTAAGCCTCGATCAGCTTCGCATTTGCGTTATTTTTTT